>MU832185.1:0-82935 GCA_029204225.1 Diphasiastrum complanatum | reverse complement strand
CTAAGTCCTAAAAAGCGTGCTTTACCAGAAAGCACTATGTTTCAGGATAGAGGGGTGCACCGAATCACACCAGAACTATAGGGGGAGGCCGACAGACAGAAACTTGGGCAGCTCAACCAGCGCCAGGAATCCAGTCGCCAGGTCTCAGCTCCCTCTACCAGCACGAGCCAAGCACAATGCCCAACATGTGTTGGTGGCCCCGAGACCGGTCAGTCTATGTATGAATGTAACCTCTTCCAAATCTAATAAAGTTGATCCTTGGGGATGATTACCATTTCGGTTTCGCCTCTGGGATTGGTCCAAGTGGAAGGACCCTCACTACAACCTTTTTGCGTCGCCGGAGCCTAAGGGTCCACGTCACCGACGTGTGGCTTGCCGCTATGCCAATTGGCCAGTTTGGCAACCACTATGCCTTCATGTGTGGCTTGTCTTTGCCTTTGGTTACCTTTTGGGGACAGACTTGTTACGTTTCTGAGTTGGCTTTTACGTAAGTGCATGATGGATGGATGTTAGACTTAAGCACATGTTGGAAAAACCGCCCCAAGTCCCAGCGCCCTTTGAGGCACCAACGCAACACCACAGCACAGGCTGCAAACAAATTTTAGATCTTGACCGTCTATCTCTCTCATGCTACGTTAGGTATTGTTCATCCGACGGTGGGCTACAGCCATTTTGCACCTAGATTCGCTGCCCCGCGGCTCATCTTGCTAGAGGACGTAGCCCACCTCCTCATGAATGATACCTAGTCCATATACATTGAGTCAATGAGCACTCTTTAGAGCACTTTGGAATGACCATGTAACCACTCATTTCATATCTCATGGAATGTCACATAAGTAGGTTAGTAAAGTTTTAACATTGAACATATAATTATGCAAATTGTGACAATATATTGTGACGCTTGTGAGTTACACTAGACATAGTACTAAAAGGTTAAGCCCATTTTTTGGGTATTCATTGACACAAGCTATAGTTTCACTTGCCCCAATATCACATTCACCTGGCTATGAATTTTGTGTTGGAAGAAATGTTCTTGCAAGCCAACTGAAAGGCGTGACTATTAGTGTCATCAATGCATTGGGCGCTTTGCATATGTCCCTTAAGCAGTTAAGAGCCTTGGATTCTCTTCCTTATAAGAAGTGGTTGCACATTATGCGGTGTCCCTTGGTACCATTTTTGGGGGTTAGCATATAAGTTAGTGGTTAAGCAAATGGTGTGCCCCATAGTTGGTTGGCTCATGGGACTCCTAACAGCGGCTCACATGTGCAAGGGCAATGGCCCAATTTTTCAACATTTTGAGCTAATTAGTGATTGCTAATAGAATCTTTATCATGTGTAGAGCCTTGTTGGCCCTCTTGCATTACGTCAATTGATCTTGTTGTGTTTCTGGTCTCTCCTCCAAACCTACAACAATATCCAAAACATCATTCATCTCAAGAAGTGACTCCATCCTCACTTTATACAATGAATAGTTACTTGAGGTAAGCCTATCATTGGCTTCCAACATGACTCCAATTGAGGTTGCCATGTAGCAATGACTTGATCTTCTCTTTCAACCTGTTTCAATGAACAAAGCACTCCTCTGAACAACAACAAATGCTTTCAAAAGAAATCACCAAGATTTGAAACTATCTCACAAATTCTCTTCTAGCACTTATCCAAGCAAATCAACACATAGAATCATGGAATCTTGATTAGCCTATGATCTATTCTCAATATAATGACTTTTTCCACTTCCTAAGATTGAAACACACTCAAATGAAGTCCAGCAACCTCACTATCTAGATATCCAATCAAAATTAGGATTTTGACAAAATCACAAAAAGTTGACTATTCCAAATCTACATGCTAATGCTGAAAATTTGATATGCAATCTATAAGCCACCACTTAGGCTAATCCAATGATTCAAAAATGGGCCAAATCCAGTATGTGAATTCAAAAATTGGAATTGATCAAGTATATTGACCTATATAGTATTTTGATCTACAAAAGATCCAATCTACAAAAGCAAAAAAACTCGATTTTGGTGTAGAATCCTCTCTAGCATGCTCTAGACTTGATATCTTCACCAAATCATTGATAGATTTGATTTCCTCCTTCATAACTTGAAACACAAGATCTGATACCATGTGAAAGATTTTAGATCCTTAAGATCCAATATACTTGAATGATCTTTGGTTAGAAAGAGAAATACACTACCAATCTCACCAATGTAGAAAAATCAGCGTCTACACACAAAATGAGTTGCAAACACCAATAGAACTAGATCAAAATTGAATGAAATGATAAATTACTATTGTTGTCCATACAAAACCAGCAAGCTACTGTATTTCACACATGTGGACCCAAAAATAACAAATATAGATTATTCTACACATAGAATTGCAAGCAATCACCAAACTAGTGCACCAATGGATAGTAGAACCCAAGAGAACCATGTATAAGTATGAAACGAGATAGAGAAGAGAGAAGAATACTTTCTCCACAAGTTACATCCTTTTATAGCAGGTCCAAACCCTATGGCTTTCCCACCAAAATGCTAACTCTACTAATTTTGGGTCTAGATTCAATGTACCCAACTATTCAAATTTGAATCTACTCAAACTCGCATTCTAACTTTCCCACACTTTCAAAAAGTGTTTATTCAAATGAAATTTAGACTAATGAACTTTGAAAAGTCAATCTCTAAGTCTAAAACAAGTTTTGGCCTCAATATGCCAAATAGGAAAATATAGCAAAATGTGATGAAACTAGTTGAATCTTTCACAATTCATAGATGTATTTAAGATTTAATTTTTGAAGCTAAATATATGTTGGATCTATTAGATTTAGATTGATTATGAAAAACATATTGTAACTAATGTGCATATTGTAACTAATGTGAGTTGATGTTTTTTTAGATTGTATGATAGAGAATGATACGACAATTCCTCTAAACTCACAAAATGCATAGAGTCATTCCGAGATCCATCGACAATAGTATCACAAAAGATAGATTTGGTAGAATCAATCAAACCTCCATCAACATATGAAATCAATCCAATTATACCAAGTCTTCTACAACAATCAATACATGTTGTACTATAAAGAGAACATGTGACAAGTGGATTTCTTGGCAGTAAACCAATACAAGGTTCTCAAGCAAGCACGATCATGTAGCCTTTAGATCACAAGCCATTGGAAAAGAAACATCAAAGATTCAAAACGGTCATTCAGCTCCAACATCAATGATGGACAATGTCCGATGAAAGCCCATTTGTTCCATCGAAAAGAAGACATCCAATCCAACGACAAATGTGGTTCCATTAGTACTAAAAAGGCCAAATCAAGGGAGAGTACACCCGAAAAGTTCATTCACACAACAAGAACTAGCACGAATATCGTCAATACCTTGTACTCAATTTGTAAAGTTGATAGCCCAAGAGAATATTCATGTTCAGGCATTTCATGAATATCTGGATAGACAAAGCAGTCAAGCAAGCACGTCATATTCACATTATAGATTGAAAGAAGCTTCAACAATGTCAGTGACAACATCAATGATGGACAATGTCCGACCAAAGTCCATTTGTTCCATCGAAAAGAAGACATCCAGTCCAACAATAGATGTGGTTACATTAGTACTAAAAAGGCCAAATCAAGGGAGAGTACACCCGAAAAGGTCATTCACACAACAAGAACTAGCACGGATATTATCAACACCTTGTACCACAGTCAAGCAAGCACGTGTTGATAACCATTACAAGGTGTTGATAATATCCGTGCTAGTTCTTGTTAGTTACACTAGACATAGTACTAAAAGGTTAAGCCCATTTTTTGGGTATTCATTGACACAAGCTATAGTTTCACTTGCCCCAATATCACATTCACCTGGCTATGAATTTTGTGTTGGAAGAAATGTTCTTGCAAGCCAACTGAAAGGCGTGACTATTAGTGTCATCAATGCATTGGGCGCTTTGCATATGTCCCTTAAGCAGTTAAGAGCCTTGGATTCTCTTCCTTATAAGAAGTGGTTGCACATTATGCGGTGTCCCTTGGTACCATTTTTGGGGGTTAGCATATAAGTTAGTGGTTAAGCAAATGGTGTGCCCCATAGTTGGTTGGCTCATGGGACTCCTAACAGCGGCTCACATGTGCAAGGGCAATGGCCCAATTTTTCAACATTTTGAGCTAATTAGTGATTGCTAATAGAATCTTTATCATGTGTAGAGCCTTGTTGGCCCTCTTGCATTACGTCAATTGATCTTGTTGTGTTTCTGGTCTCTCCTCCAAACCTACAACAATATCCAAAACATCATTCATCTCAAGAAGTGACTCCATCCTCACTTTATACAATGAATAGTTACTTGAGGTAAGCCTATCATTGGCTTCCAACATGACTCCAATTGAGGTTGCCATGTAGCAATGACTTGATCTTCTCTTTCAACCTGTTTCAATGAACAAAGCACTCCTCTGAACAACAACAAATGCTTTCAAAAGAAATCACCAAGATTTGAAACTATCTCACAAATTCTCTTCTAGCACTTATCCAAGCAAATCAACACATAGAATCATGGAATCTTGATTAGCCTATGATCTATTCTCAATATAATGACTTTTTCCACTTCCTAAGATTGAAACACACTCAAATGAAGTCCAGCAACCTCACTATCTAGATATCCAATCAAAATTAGGATTTTGACAAAATCACAAAAAGTTGACTATTTCAAATCTACATGCTAATGCTGAAAATTTGATATGCAATCTATAAGCCACCACTTAGGCTAATCCAATGATTCAAAAATGGGCCAAATCCAGTATGTGAATTCAAAAATTGGAATTGATCAAGTATATTGACCTATATAGTATTTTGATCTACAAAAGATCCAATCTACAAAAGCAAAAAAACTCGATTTTGGTGTAGAATCCTCTCTAGCATGCTCTAGACTTGATATCTTCACCAAATCATTGATAGATTTGATTTCCTCCTTCATAACTTGAAACACAAGATCTGATACCATGTGAAAGATTTTAGATCCTTAAGATCCAATATACTTGAATGATCTTTGGTTAGAAAGAGAAATACACTACCAATCTCACCAATGTAGAAAAATCAGCGTCTACACACAAAATGAGTTGCAAACACCAATAGAACTAGATCAAAATTGAATGAAATGATAAATTACTATTGTTGTCCATACAAAACCAGCAAGCTACTGTATTTCACACATGTGGACCCAAAAATAACAAATATAGATTATTCTACACATAGAATTGCAAGCAATCACCAAACTAGTGCACCAATGGATAGTAGAACCCAAGAGAACCATGTATAAGTATGAAACGAGATAGAGAAGAGAGAAGAATACTTTCTCCACAAGTTACATCCCTTTATAGCAGGTCCAAACCCTATGGCTTTCCCACCAAAATGCTAACTCTACTAATTTTGGGTCTAGATTCAATGTACCCAACTATTCAATTTTGAATCTACTCAAACTCGCATTCTAACTTTCCCACACTTTCAAAAAGTGTTTATTCAAATGAAATTTAGACTAATGAACTTTGAAAAGTCAATCTCTAAGTCTAAAACAAGTTTTGGCCTCAATATGCCAAATAGGAAAATATAGCAAAATGTGATGAAACTAGTTGAATCTTTCACAATTCATAGATGTATTTAAGATTTAATTTTTGAAGCTAAATATATGTTGGATCTATTAGATTTAGATTGATTATGAAAAACATATTGTAACTAATGTGCATATTGTAACTAATGTGAGTTGATGTTTTTTTAGATTGTATGATAGAGAATGATACGACAATTCCTCTAAACTCACAAAATGCATAGAGTCATTCCGAGATCCATCGACAATAGTATCACAAAAGATAGATTTGGTAGAATCAATCAAACCTCCATCAACATATGAAATCAATCCAATTATACCAAGTCTTCTACAACAATCAATACATGTTGTACTATAAAGAGAACATGTGACAAGTGGATTTCTTGGCAGTAAACCAATACAAGGTTCTCAAGCAAGCACGATCATGTAGCCTTTAGATCACAAGCCATTGGAAAAGAAACATCAAAGATTCAAAACGGTCATTCAGCTCCAACATCAATGATGGACAATGTCCGATGAAAGCCCATTTGTTCCATCGAAAAGAAGACATCCAATCCAACGACAAATGTGGTTCCATTAGTACTAAAAAGGCCAAATCAAGGGAGAGTACACCCGAAAAGTTCATTCACACAACAAGAACTAGCACGAATATCGTCAATACCTTGTACTCAATTTGTAAAGTTGATAGCCCAAGAGAATATTCATGTTCAGGCATTTCATGAATATCTGGATAGACAAAGCAGTCAAGCAAGCACGTCATATTCACATTATAGATTGAAAGAAGCTTCAACAATGTCAGTGACAACATCAATGATGGACAATGTCCGACCAAAGTCCATTTGTTCCATCGAAAAGAAGACATCCAGTCCAACAATAGATGTGGTTACATTAGTACTAAAAAGGCCAAATCAAGGGAGAGTACACCCGAAAAGGTCATTCACACAACAAGAACTAGCACGGATATTATCAACACCTTGTAATGGTTATCAACACGTGCATTAGCAGTCAAGCAAGCACGTCATATCTACCTTATCAATTGAAAGAAGCTTCAACAATGTCAGCGACAGCTGCACCTATTTACGAGGATCAAAATCAACAAGCATTATCTTGGGATCCTTTTTTGGATGGTGCTGACGACTACCCATTTGTCAATGAACAAGGTTATCAAGAATGGCCACCAGACTTACATGATTATTGAAAATCTAGTAGGTCCATGTTTTCGCTAATCATCAACAAATAAAGCATCAAGTTTTACATAAGCGAATCAATATATACGCTTTTTATGTACCATTTATTTTGCACTGAATAATCACATTTTAACAACTTCTTCACCACACAACATTTCACAACATTCACGCATTGAGGGAAGTGCCATGAGACTGTCACCAATTTTGGTGGGGATATTGTTAAAGGGTTTGTGGATATTGAGGCAAACCTAATCTTAGTTAGATCATAGATCTATTAGCAGTTAAAAAGTGTGAGGCATTTTGCACCTTGGTGTTGTAAGTCCAACCTAGTGATCACATTGTTATTTGATCAAATGATAGCAATAAAGAGACTTTTAGGATATTTACGTGAATAAATAAGTTTAAAGGCCAAAAAGTCAAGTTAGTGATTGGAGGGTCCTTTCCACCAAATATTCGAATTTGGAAGTAAAGGGAGGTAGAAAATTAGATCTACCTCTCAACTATGAAAGGAGACCATCTTCTTTGTATTGAAGATCCATTCTTGCTAATCTAAAGCAATTCTTTCGATTGGGTCTCTCTCTCTCTCTCTCTCTCTCTCTCTCTCTCTCTCTCTCTCTCTCTCTCTCTCTCTCTCTCTCTCTCTCTCTCTCTCTCTCTCTCTCTCTCATGTTTCTCTCTAACCTGCATCTCTCTTGGTGTTTCTCTCTTCTCTCACACAGGTTCAATCTCCATACATATTCCTAACATGTTGAAGGTGAGGTCATGCTCTCATGGGAACAAACTTTCACATGACAAGTTCTTTCTCAAATAGGAGTCTTACATTTTGACAATAATGTGGTCCCATAAGTAATGTACCTCTTTCCAAGTCCAAACACAATCAAAAAGTTAGTGTGGGTAATTTCTTAGTCATTCCACCTTCAAATGAAAATGTTGCAAACACTATTTTGTGGGCAATACCATTGTAAAAGTTGTCAAAGTGCATAAAGATAGCAAGGCCATTCTTACCTCATTTACAATACTATGGTACAAATCACAACTATATAGATGACTTGGAATGATAAGATCAACACAAAAGTCATGTATGTGAATTGTTAGCCACATCAGTGGATCTAAAATAACAATGGTATACAAGAACTTGAAATTGACATTGGCATCTTTTCAAATGGAAATCCAAGACCCAAATGTCAACAAAAAGGCATGGCTACATCATGGAGAAAACAATATCCATTCAAAATATCAATGTGGCTCACATAAATTTCAACAATGGAGGTTGATTGCAAGGTTGACATCGATGGATGAAATAGATATATCGATAAGTGGAGCCCATGATCAAACAATTTTAAAACTTGGGTGTAATCACTTTATGATCTAGTTCTTGTGCACATTATTAAAATTGCACCAAGTCAACATCCATTGATGGCAATTTTTAGCCCCCATCAAATCAATGTACTCTTACATTGAGCATCACTAAGATCTTTTGCAATGAAAAAGTTTGAACCTTACAACTATGTTCATGGTCATAGTTGTCAACTAGTCATAACTATGCCCATGAAAAATTTTGGAGTATGTGTGACATAATTATTGAGATATCTATCTGAAATCCATCTTATAGACAATGCTAGAAAAAATAAATTTCTCAAAACAACCCCACCCTTTGAATCATAATTGAAAAAATTTAATTTTAGATGTCAACAGTTAGTTGAAGGGAAGAAGAAAAATTCAAGTCAATATATTATTAAGATTATTACTTGGAATAGAATGGGTTAAATTAGTTCTAGCAATTTCTCTCTCCAATAAGAGTCTTGGTTTAAGATTTAAGCCATTAACCAAATACTTGTGTGATAAGAACCTATGAATATAACTAAATATTAACTAACTTAAGCTTGATAGATACATGAAAGCTTAAAATAGTGCTTCAATAACTATGTAGTTGATATGCTTCTATAATATATATATAAAAAAAAGATCAAGGCAACTTCTCTTATGGCATCCTCCATAGCTTCTTGTAGAGTAGCATACTGCTCCTGTCATTTCAGTTCTCTCTTGATGCTACGTGGTGCATATTCAATACTAACAATGTTTTGTTTAATGTATTGTTGACAATTTCCACTTCTGTGGATGAACACTCTCCTTTGTGGATGAACACTCCTTAAGTGGATGGCAAATACTCTTTGAGTGATTTTGTATTTCTCCAAAAGGCTGAGCAAAGCTCCCACTTGGATGAAAGATCCTCTTTTGGGTGAACAGATTGTCAACAATCTTTTGCATAAATTTTGGTGTACTTTGTTGAGCATGTAAGTAACTCTCCTTATGTAATTTGATTGGAGCATTTTCTAGAAGGTTTTAACCATTATGCAAATGTGCTTTCAGGTTCTTAACAGGTTGAGGAACATTCTCATGTGAAGTGATCTTAGATCTACATCTAAACACCAAGATTTGACAAGCTAGTGAAGCTAGTCTTGTGATTCACTAAGTGTACTCTTTCATTCACATCTAAAGCTTGTATTTATCATTTGATGGAGTTTATAAACTATTAGAAGTGTGGTTTATATGTGGCTTTACAGGTTGAATCAATATCTTAGTGTGTTGATCATATGTTGATCAAGTTTGTTCAATTCTAGGTATTTTTGGCAGCCCAGTCTTTTGTATTTTCTAAGAATGCAAGTATCATCGTTGAACTCTTCTACTCATAGATTTCCAAGTCTTGGTGGATCTTCAATGGAACTACATGGCAAGTGCAAAAATGAAAAAGGTAAGAAGAGATCTAACTTCATCAATGGAGGTGATGAAAACTCTTCTTTGGAAATGGTTGTTGCTAATGACTCATTTACTCATTTGAAAAAAGATGGCGTTTTGAGCATTTTGAAAGGTTGAAATCAAGCAATGATGAGATCTTGTGGGATGTTAATCATGTGTTTGAGAGGGAGTATCTTCAGAGGTTAAGATTTGAAGATGTTTATAAATGCAAAGTCCTTGATGTTTTATTGGAAGATCAAGATGTTGATCTTGAATTGCTTCATCAACACCAAGAGGCAAGTAACAATTGGAAGCTAGTCAAAAGCATCAAAGGGGAGCCACATGGGCAAAGCATTTTGGATATGTTTTTACAGGTTCAAGTAAGGTTCTGGGAGCAGCAAGAAAGTGTCCTTTTACTCTACCTTACTTGTTTAATCTCATGTATGAACATTGTCATGTCAATGTGTTGGAATTGTCAAAATTCAATGAAACTAGTTCCATAGTTTTGCATCCTTGGGTTCTTGGAGATGGAATAGTTATCATTGCTGGTTTTTATGATCAAGTACATGCATTCATTCAAATCTTGAAAGATATTGAAGTGGTCAATATGTTTACTTTTGAGCAAAGTTCAAGATCTAGCATCCTAGTGTTGGCAAATTGGCAAATTGTTGACAATGTAGGATCAAGGGTTGTATGCAAATCTTGTGGAGATACTTCAAGTATTTCAAGTTCAGGTTTTGCTCATTTAAATGGAGCAGAGAACACATTATTTTGGCATTCATTCACTCAAGGGCTTTCATGTATTGGAGATCTACAAAGGCAAGGTGGTGATGGAGGTTCATTCATGGAAATACATGGTGCATTCACTATGGGCATAGTGGAATGTGGAGGAGGCATGCAAACACTTGTTGGTTACTTTCACTTACAACTTGTTTACTGCTGTTCTACAGAGAATTCAAAGGTGGATACATGGAGGAATCGTTTCATTATGTTTCTTTGTTCTTTTACATGTATCTTGTTCACCATTCTATATAAAATTGATGTAAGAAATAGTGAAGCATCCTATATGGACACTATTATCTATATCAATTATGTTGTACTTCATATTGTACATATTAGAACACTTGAGAAGAGATCTATTATCATGATGGATATCATTCTTAGGTTGGAACAAAGTAGTGTTGTAAGACTAGCAAGTTAAGTTGAAGAGGGAGTGTGAAAATTGTCAACATTTCCTAGCTAGTTTGAGGCCTAAATTGGCAATTTTTGTGCAAAGTTTTGGATCTAACCTTTACACATGTGAAAGAGGCCTAGATACTTTTATTTTAGTATATATTTAATGTTGAAAAAGTCTTCAAAATGACACCAAAATCATGCTATTTGGACATATAGGCCAAAATTGGCTATTTTAGGCTACAGGTGCCCTAAAATTTGATCCTAAGTTCTAGAGAGAGGAGAGAGAGTCATCTCTCTCACCTATATTAGGCTGCAATTTGTGGAGAACAGGTTGGAGAAACTTATTCTATTGTTGAGAGAGATCAATAGATCATTGTCACAGTTTCTTCCTCCATTGAGAGCATTGCTTTGTGTATTGTCTTCAAGTCTTTGTGTATGATCTTAAGAGGTTTCCAAAAGTGGTAGGCTACTGTTGTAGGGCTGGTATGCTATTGTTTTTGGCTGCCATCTGTACCTTTCATTAGTTTCTTTTGTCTCTTGAATGCTTTGTCAAGTTTACCTTGAGTTGACTCAATTAAACTCAACCAATTGTCGAATTCGATTATTGACATGGCACCACTCAAATAAACCTAGTCACCTATATTAACCATTCCTGCTACTGTGCAACTGCCTTGACAATGACTACAACTATGTCACCTCTTTGTCCGCATAACGACATCCATGAATGCCACCTACAAAAAAAGTGACATTTGCGTATGCTTGTTGAAAAATATCGGGGTTGGCCAATAATTCTTGATGCATGAGTCCACCACGTCTATCCAATGTAGGCCACCTTCGGTAATTTGAAGATAGCTCTAGTTGATCCAAGCTTCTAAGTCGATTGGATTGATACAATTGATTCCATAGACATGAGTGAATAAAGTTTATTTAAGATTTAGTAGCAGAAGCGTAAGCAAGTCGGAGAAGGTTTAGAACATTACAATCAACATAAGCTAGAAGACACAAGAACAATTCAACCTACGAATTATCTTATCTGCGTATCACGAATTAATTGAAACGAAATACATGTATTTGACACGATGCAACATGACTTATATTATTGGAACGAATACGTTTAGTCAAAAATGTATACAAGTATGAATGCAGCCAGAGTCGCGATCTTTATGAAATAATACTCTATAATAATAAAGAAAAAGATGGAATAGTTGCGCTCTATGGATGTTCGATTGATCGATATTATAGTAGTAGTATTATGATTAACATTTTTCTTGATATATCATCAAATATATATACACATGGCGATACAGTTGGAAGAATGTTTACTATTGTATCAAGATTCTTTTAATGTTTACATATTATGTTTCTTTTTTTTCTGCCTGTCAACAGAGGTTATGGGCTTTTCTTGATGATTAACCTGTTGGTTTCAAGGCCCGAATGAGGCAGGACGTTGTAGTAATGTCCTGTCTATTATGCCTTGAAAGCTCTATGATGTTATTTGTTTTGGTTCATTCAGTCATGACAATGTGTGGACTTAAAGAATTAAACTAGACCATTTTCATGGACATACCCTATAATCTCAAAGACAAATATTATCATGAATTTGTGTCATCTTGACATGATAAGACATAAGTATAGATGTATATTTGATGATCATCACCAACTTCTTTGATTTTTGGAGGTAGTTCCTAAAATTTAGAAAACTTGACCAAACTTGCTATCTAACTCCTATAATTAGGATCTAACTACCCTACACCTATTCCTCACAGGTGGGAACATGCTCACACATGTGTAGATTACAAAATCTACAATAACTATATATTTATCAAGCTTAATATATGGCAATTTTCACACTCCCCAAATTTAGCTTGATAAAACTATGGTACATCTTTTTACAACTCCAAGAGATGATCTTAACTTAATAAATGGATCTTTAGGCAAAGATTTAGTAAGGATATCAATGATGCAATCTGAAGATGACATGTGTTGGACCTCGATCTCTTTTGCTTGCACCTTCTCCCTCACAAAATGATGAGCAACCTCAATATGATTGCTCCTAGCATGGAACGTAAAAGTTGTTGGGCTGATGGTTAACACAATAGATCAATGGTATCTCCTTGGCCTCCATGACATGAAGTTCCACCAATACCCTTTTGAGCCATAATACCTCCTTTGTTGTGGAAGTCAAGGCTTTATATTCATATTTATTGAAGAAACTGAAATAATATCTTGCTTTTCGGAAAGCCAAGACACCACTTATAAAGACCTCCTGCATGGTTCAAGGACTAGGATGCTGAAATTTATAGGACCATAGAAAAATGGATGGTGGACAAACCAACCCAACCAAAGTAGATCTTACGGATCTTGCCTCCAAGCTATGGATCTACCCATCAATGCTCAATAGGAGACATGTCACTCCGGCATCATCCTACTACCATTGCCAAAACCAAGCATACGCTAGTGAGAGCCCAATGGGTATACTTATATCCTCCAAGGCCCATGCACTCAAGTTTTGACCTCATAACTTAAGATTAGAGAAGTTCCTTCTCAGGCTACCTTCCTATTTCTAGGACATCATCGTCAGTGCGACCTTTCCATCGAACTAGATGCTCAGAAACTATATGATTTCTCAATCATTTAGTTCTTGTATCCAAGATCCTTTTGTGTTCAAGTCGAGTCACACCTGATGGTTCATGCAACAGGTCCAATTGGTCTCCAAAACCAATATGTTCCCCTGCACGTAGACTTTTCTTGAATCAACTTATGTGAAAAACCAGGTATCCAACTCCTCCTGAGTTTCCGGAATAACATTCATCCTTTTCCAATTCGAAAAAGATTAAGGCCAAAAGTTTCCATGGATTATATGCACATAAGACCTTCTAAATGAATCCAAAAATTACTCATAAAGGTTGTGACTTATAAGAAATACATTCTAATAACAATATCCATAAGCAAAGTTATGTTGTTGATTCAAACAACTAAATCAGTAGTAGCACTCCTGACTCGGTTAGTTGTATCATATTTAGAAAATAATTGAATGTCTAGGTGTGGGCCCAAAAACACCACATTCAATCTGATTCTAAATCTATCCTAGGTCAATAAGCAATTCTCATTGAGAAATGACTAATACCTAGCACGCAATTGTCTCTATACAATTCTCATCAATATGCCTATGTTTTAGTGACTAGTTATGCATAAACTTAGTCACAGGATACTTTGTAGATCTACAAGATTAAAAAAATTCATGGTCTCACAAAGATTCACTACATAGCATATTTGTATAGATTTGTACTCGATCTGTGAACAACATATTTTTAACTAAGAGAATATTCCTTAAAGAGTGCTATTTCATAACCAAAATCTCAACCAAAGATTACTCCAAAAGAATATAATTTTAGAGTGAATTTAATTCATTGCATAAACTCATGGATCCTAGTTCTTACTAAGATCAAGCCGATCACAATCCACAACAAACTAGTCCCAACAAACGACTTGTAATAAAACTCTCTAGTTTTGATTCAAATCGATCGGACTTGTAATCAGCAACTTTTCTATTTACAAGTATGTTTTTCAATTTCTCTTACCTATCATCTTTTAACAAGATATCCAGTACAATGTTGAGAAGATTTTTGTAATATCAAAATATCCTATCGATCCTGATTCTTGAAACATGTTTCTCATCTACTTATGATATCGATTCCTATTGAAACCTATGCAATAGATGTTTCTCCTAGATAGCCTTATATTCTTCCTACTTCTTCCCCTTTTAATAGGAAATCATACAATTTTCCAATGCGTGCTTATCAATCTAGATATGGCCTAGGAGAAGTTTCAAAGAAGAATTTTGGAAAATTTTGAAAGTCAAGAAATGTGTTATGTGACCAAACACGGTTAATGTCCCAATAGATTTTCTTGAATGACTTATCCAAATATTTTCTTTGTTGCCATTATAGAGAATTGACCCATATAATCTAAAAAATGATTTATTGAATATTTGAGCAAGAGCAATGATATATTAGAAAAGAATTTTATTAACCATTCATGGAACATCGTCCAAGGTCAACAGATAGTAAAAATTATCCATGAATCACATCAAATTGGATTATGAATGTTAAGAAATTCACAAATATATTCTTAGAATAAAAAATAGCTTATAGGATTTTCGGTTTTGTGAATTTGAGATATCCGTAAGGGGTCATGACCAATACCTCAAATTTCCAACAAAACAGATCTAGGTTGCTCACTTTTAGGAATCAAATCTTCCAAAGTTACCAAAACAGCGATGAGAATACCCAAATTATGTTTGAGAGTGAAGGATCTTCATAGAGAGCTTGCTTGCATAGGAGGAGTACAGCACCAATCTCCACACCTGGGCACATCAAGTGGATCATCAAGATCCAAGGAGGAGTCATCAAGGCTTGTTTGCATAAGTGAGAATATTCAAAGAGAAGGCACTATCTCATCCACCTCTAATACTTTTCTTCTTTGATACTTAAATAAAGTTGCTTTTGATGATGTGTCAAAATCTCAAAGCAAACTTGAGATAATTTCCACATCACTATGATGCTTTGATGAGATACAAAAATGTAATGATTTGTGATTCTCTATTTGACATGCTATTATTTCATGTTTGGAATGTCTATCTACTTGCTTTCGGATTTGCTGCAAGTAGAATTGTTCAAATCATCAATTTGTTGGATGATGTTGTGTTTCCATGTTGTGGGGCAATTTGTAAACACATTATGAGAATAAGTGAATCATCCTCCAAGGACACTTATATTGATAATTATGTATTTAGCCTTATTAGATCTGAGATTAGCATGATAATCAAGCATGAGGATATAATGCGAACTCTTTGTCATTATAGCATGCATTGTCTTGCCATTAGAGGAGTTCTAAATCCAAAAAAGACCCTTTGTAAAGACTCTTTTTATATTTATTCTCAATTTTTTCTTACACATGGACCAATCAAAACACTCCAATTTAAAATCTATGTAACGTAACTTTTTGAGTCCACATTTTGATTCCACACTAAAAATGGCATAGCTTTTTAGTGGTAAGTCCGAATTTATTAGAGTTTGGTGCATTGGAAAGCGCTCAACAAGTGATTTCCAATGATATGTTACATGACATACTTCTGAGCTACGATTAAAAAGTTATGTCAAGTCAAATGTATTAGTGTTATATTATTTCAATAATATAAACTACATCTTGCACGAATTCTTAAAGGGTCTTTTTGGAGCTCAAAACTCCTCTAATGCAATCTTGATGTGCCTAATTCTCAAAATCTTGATAACATGATGATAGATCCTTGTGATCTTTTTGAATCAAGAAGGACTCTTGATTTCATCATGGAGTTGAATCCATTTTCAAGGAGGAGGAGCTTTGGGATCAACCATGTTTTCCAAGGATGGAAGAAATCAAAGTTAAAAGTGCTCAAATGGTGGAAAGATGTTCTTGGTGCTTGGAAATATCTGTCAATCAAAGAAGCCTTATCTTGGATATGGTGATCTTGCTACAATTTCAGGTTTCTTGGCTAGTTTTCTCATCAAGTCCATGCCAAAGGATCTACTTGAGAAACTATTCTTGGCTACTTAAGATTTGGAGAGAACTAGTTCCTCGTGTACATTATCTCTCTACCCAAGAGCAAAATAATTCCACACTTAGTTTTTTCTTCAAAAGTGGTCTCTCATATTGAGTGATATGTGTTGAATGATTCATGCATGTTTTGTGTGCTCTTGCCTTAGAATTGATTGTGGGAATCAATCAACTTTGTAGATTTATGTGCAATCACACCCACCTTATAAGATCAACCAAATTGATTTGAGAGTCCTCACACATGTGAAAAAGTACACAAATTTGACCTGTGCTATCTATAAACCATTGATTGTGAACTTACACCATATCATTCTGGTACAAAATCCACTAAACATCGTTGACCTTTGCTGAATATTTATTAGACGACACCAGCTAGATAACAAACCAAGTGTTGTTTGAAATGTAGTTAGCTACTAAGAAACCTTTTGCCCTTGAGAGATTGCATTATTGCCAATTGGTTGTAGATAGTCAACATGAAAAAGTGGTTAGCATCACATAAGTGCTGATCCCACTTTTTATTACCTTGAGAACTCAGATTCAACATGTAGCCGATCAACCAGAATAGCATGCTAGAGCTAGAAACATATCTATAGAATGGGCATATGAGAGCACAAGCTCTAGCTTTTGGTAAAAGCCATGTTGAAGAGTTACATGAATATTATGAATGAGAACATGTCTACTTTAGCATCAGATGTGAATTTCTTGAAGAGACAACAGAATGTCATAGGTTGGATTAGACGTGAGGCATTGAATCAAGGGACCATGATTCTTGGGGCAATTAATCATCGACTTTGAAACCCGGATCAAGCAGGATCTTTTGGAGTACTATGCTTCCTACAGTGAGATCGTAAATACACATCATTAGAGAAAGGAAAAGTCAAAATCGAAGATAGTAAACCTCTGGTAATTTTCATCGAATTGGAAACTCTTCTGTCTAAAGTACCGAAAGAATTATTGATAATAATATGAAGTGGAGCACAAACTCAGAGAGCTGATGAAATACTGACACCAGACCTGAAAGTTGTCAAAGAATCCCTAGAAGGTAGTGAGAAAATCACTCCCTTATGTTAGCTGATGCCATGCTCCTGATGTGTTGATGTAGTGTCTCATCACCCAAAAAGCATTTCTAGCAGAGATGAAGTTGAGAGCCGAGTCTGAGAGCACGAGAATTACTAGTGTTACGCTAAGTGCATATACTGTGAGCCCCATTGTAAGTCTCGAAAGATGGATAACCATGCAGAAGCTAGTAATTTGGACTCTCTCAACTTAAGTTATGTTTTTTAATAAAGAGGCCTCCTATTATCATGTAAGAGGTGGAACCCAAAAGATTATAGAATGGGGTTCACTTGTAAGTCAAGAGGTAGAACTCAAAAAGAGATTGTGGTTCACCTCTTGCAGGCACAAATAGGAGCCTACACGAGTTCCATAGCATGTGTATTGTACTGAAATGTTGTTGCATTGATAATTGGAAATTCTACTACTTGCATTTCCTTCCATGCTCCATCTTCATGCTTATAGTTTGGGTACTGATGTATGAATGTGTTTGTTGTTGATTTCTCTTTTAAAGGATTGGTTTGGGATTAGTATCAGGTAGATGTGTAGGGCTCGGAGGCTGATCCATCATTCCACTCAGTTCAGATGCTTCTTAGTTATCGACTCCCCAAGGATTTCTTCTTACAACTGTTGAGTGATAGTTGTAATAAGCACTTTGTAGGATTCCCATTTGCTTCAACATCAGGTAGATGTGTAGGACTTGGAGATTGATCCACCATTCCACTGAGTTTCGATATTTCTCGGTTGCTGATTCCCTGGTAGTTATAAGCACTTTGTAGATTCTGTGATTTCAGTTTAGAGGTGTTGATGTTCTGTGATTTCGGTAGGAGTATATTTAGTTTAATTCTCTAATTTTTTAGTAGAATAGACTAATAATAATCTGCAATCTATAAAAATAACAAAAGAACTGAAGCAGTCTGTAGAACGTAGGAATCGAGTCCTGATAGATCACTATCCAAGATGAGCTACCATTGTCAATAAAGGACCGAAATCAGGTCGTAGATGTGCCTTACTGACAAGCAGGACACACTACCATCATTATACTACAAACAGATTATGTGACTGAGCCCCTTGCCAAATAGATTTGCAGTCACACTAATCCTAGCCACGCTGA
Organism: Diphasiastrum complanatum; assembly: GCA_029204225.1. Taxonomy (NCBI): domain Eukaryota; kingdom Viridiplantae; phylum Streptophyta; class Lycopodiopsida; order Lycopodiales; family Lycopodiaceae; genus Diphasiastrum; species Diphasiastrum complanatum. The sequence goes on along the minus strand of MU832185.1, from coordinate 64,473 downwards.
AACTCTGTTAGACAGAGAATAAGTGCTAACATTGAGCAGTAGATTCAGCGCTAGTATTGACCCGTTGAGGAGCAAGTTCTATGTAAACAAAATCTACAAGCGTTGGTGCTAACTGCCAAGTAGAATTGTTGATACAGAGAATCAGAGGACACATAGTTGGAGAATCAATAAAACTTTGAGATGGAATCTTGCTAACATTGGCACCAGTTGAAGCTGGCAATAATCTTGCATTTTGATCCATAGAACTCGTTCTATCAGTCGATCTTCCAATTCTTTTTATTTTGATTCCCTTGCTTGCTTGCATTCATTTTTTTTTCCAAGCAATCTGTTCTCTAAAATCAGAGTTACATCACCACATTTCACCAAAAAACGTTCAAGGGAACAACCGCCACACTGCTATCTTAAGTATCTTGAAACTAATCTGTATGCGTTGCTTGTTGTCCTGCATTCATAATCCCCACAAGCATGCATTCTACATTTTCTGTCAGATTGAAATTGCTTTAGAACTTCTCTTATGATCATTCAAATCTGTGCGATCTCACACCAACCTTTCAAAATACCCACCGCTGTTTTTTGAAACCGACAGTCAAAAATCAAATTTCTCAAATTTTTTTGAGTTTTTGAGCTTCTCACGTTTTCGAGTCAAACATTCCATCCGATGAACAACCTTAAAAATTGTGTCTGATAGGTTCTTAATTTGATACTTTAGCTGATTTTGGTACTTAACTTGGTACTTTGCTGCTTTTGGTACTTAATGTGGTACTTTAGTTGATTTTGGTACTTAAGTAGTACTTTAATTATTTTTGGTACTTAATTTGGTACTTTTGATATTATGGTAGTAATTTGCTGCTTTGGTACTTAATTTGGTACTTCTGGTATTATGGTGGTAATTAGCTGCTTTTGGTACTTTAATGGTATTTGACTCTTGTTTTGGTACTTAAGTTGATTTTGGTACTTACTTAACTTGGTACTTTAGTTGTTTTTGGTACTTAATTTGGTACCTTAACTGATTTTGGTACTTATTTAATTTGGTACTTTAGTTGTTTTTAGTACTTAATTTGATACTTTAGCTGCTTTTGGTACTTAAGTAGTACTTTACTGCTTTTGGTGCTTCTGGTATTGTGGTAGTGATTAGCTGCCTTTGGTGCTTAATTTGATACTTTAGCTGAGTGAGTTAGCCTCCTTATTACATGCTGAAAATCCACCTAACTTCAAGAAGGAAGTCAAATTTGCTATGTATGCCAAGCTCCCGTAGTGAGAAGATAGAATATTTTTGGAGCTCATTGGCAATCTCACTATGTACATGGAGTTTTTGTGATCCAAATGAAATCAAATCAATTTCTACTTGTTTCTCAGCTTGAAGGCAGTACTACACCCTATAGTACACATGTGTGGGCTTGGATTTCAATGTTCATCAATGGTTTTGATTGTTAATGCTTGTTCTTTGTCAAACTACCAATCTAGATCAACTTTTTGATGACTAGTTTTTTGATAGATTGTTAAGCAAGCATCCAATCAGTTTTGTGGATCTTTTGTAGATCCATTTATTGTCCTAAAGTACAGTAATTTCATGGCATTTACTCATTCACATGGAAATCTAAGCTAATTACATGAAAATTGGTACAAGTGATTTTTGTTTAGATTCTAGTCACAAATCATGTTCACACTTGTGTAGATTGAACCAAGATTAATCTACTATTTACAAGTACTTTATGTACATCCTTTCACACGTGGAAACAGGCTCCACACATGTGAGATCCTATCATTGTTGGCTGATTCTGACGAATCTCCAAGATACTCGGACAGAGCAACTCAAGAGCACCTCTCACCTTAGACCGAGGAGGTCTCTGAAAAGATGAGACTAAAGAAGACTGAGAGCCGCATATGAGAGCCAAAGAATACTAGTTAGTAATGACAAGTAAGAATTGTGTAAGCCTCATGGTGAATCCCGAAAGATGGGATGACTATGTAGGAACCAGTATTTCTAGGCAAATGTAATAAATGCAAGTAGACCCCTCTTAAAGAAAGTAGAGTGAGCCACCTTTTGATGATGACCTCTAGTGGAGAGCATTATTCCACTTGTAAATTGTGAAATGTAAAAATTAAGGATGCCACCTAAGGAGCTCTCTTGCTTATACCTAAGGAGCTCTCTTGCTTATACCTAAGGAGCTCTCTCTTTGTGAAGAGGAGCTTTTTGTGAATTGTATCAACTCCATGCTGAAATGAGAAGAGCCTTCACGAGTTTGGTGCATCCATTGAGCTCCTTGATCATTCTTGTTTCTTGAGTGATGCATTTATGATCTTGCCCTCCCCTCCTTTTGTGTGTGGTTGTGGATTGTAGAGTGGATTAGATTTGCTACTTTCGTAGAGCGGATTAGCTTCTTTTCTTGTTTGTGGATTAATGTAGGAACCAGCATCAGGTAAACTAAATAGGCTGGATCTCTGGTGTAGTTCTTGCATATCTCTTTACAATCCAGTTCTTGATGTTTTTGGGATGTCCAAGAATCAAAAGGCTGGTTGGTTTCTTGATTCTTGGACTTCTAACATTCTGTAGATTAGTTCTTGTTTCTTGTTTTGTCAATTTATGCAAGTGTAGCTCAGTTTAGTAATGTTTAGGCTCTCATTCACTTCGTTTTAAGAGTAGGTGGTTGTAGAATCTATTGAACGTTCATTTGGGCTGCACTCTGATCTGTGAATGAGCGTTCTTGGCTTGCATCTCTGTTAGAATGTAAGTGCGTTCAAGAGAGTTCGTCCCTGAGTAGTCCTCTGACAGGCAAGACAAAAAATATACTACAATGACAATCTATCCCTTTTGTCTGGTTTGGCATCGTAATATCAAGAGCACACATAACGGATGCCCTGAAGCCTGGTAACAGGCAAAATACCAAGCCGTAAAAGTTGTAAGCAAGAAGTAAAAAAACCATAGTAAACAGATCCTTTGGACCTTTGGATCTGTAAACATTTGGCATTGTTGCCCATTGAACTCTAACACCTTCTACATCAGAAACCCGCAACCTTGTCCACGCTCCGTCACGATCCCCCCCTGTGTTGAAATCTCAACCAAAGAGCTCGTGTCCAATCTCAACCGATGCATTCTATTGAATCTCAACCGACACACACTCTCTCAGATCTCAACCGATGGTCATCCATTACATCTCGACCGACGGTAGTCTATTGAAATCTCGACCGACGGTTTCCACTCAGATCTCAACCGACGGTACTCCATCAGATCTCAACCAACGGTCTCATTCCAATCTCGACCCACGGCCATGCGTCAGATCTCAACCGAAGCCTTTTTCTAAAATCTCGACCCACGGCCCTCAATCAAATCTCACCGACGGTGCCCTGTGAAATCTCGACCGATGACCCTCAATCAAATCTCAACCAACGGTGCCCTGTGAAATCTCAACCGATGGCCCTCAATAAGATCTCGACCGACGCCTCTTGTGTCAGATTTCGACCGACGCCATCAGTCAGATCTCAACCGATGTCCATCAGTCAGATCTCGACTGACGCTATCAATCAGATCTCGACCGATGCCATCAGTTAGATCTCGACCGACGCCATCAGTTAGATCTTGACCGACGCCATCAGTTAGATCTCGATCGACGCTATCAGTCAGATCTCGACCGACGCCCTCAATCAAATCTCAACTGAAGCCAATCGTTCAGATCTCGACCGACGAGTTGTCTGAATCTCGACCGACGCACTCAGTTAGATCTCAATCGACGGCCTCAGTAAAATCTCAACCGACGGGATCCGCTTACAATCTCAACCGATGACCTCGCGTCAGATCTCGACCGACGCTTCACATCATATCTCAACCGACATCCTCGCGTCAGAACTCGATCGACACCCTCGTGTCAGATCTCAACCGATGACCTCGCATCAGATCTCGACCGACGCCCTCGCGTAAATTCTCAACCGACGGATGATCTTAGATCTCAACCGACCCTTGAACCATTGAGACCATAATCAAACACACTACAGTCATTGCAACCACCTTCTAGTCGTAACAATCACATTGCACCGTAGTGACCGCTCTGCACCGTGAGAACTGCATTGAGCCGTGGGAAATATATTCAACAAAACTCCCATTGCTTCACTCTTTGCACCGTAGCCACCGAACAGACACCGTACTCACTTGCCATTTTTGTCCACCATCCTATTCGCCCTCAACCGCAGTCCCGTTGCTTTCCAACCGCACTACATGCATTACAACCGCATCGAACCGACTCACATCTGTAGCGATTACCTTGAGCCATAGCCATCGCACACAACTACGTTACACCGTAGTGATCGCCGTGAGCCGCAACCATCGTCAACAACAGGACCACAGCTATCGTAAAAATCGCAAATCACCACAACACTCCCCAATCCACTCATCTCCGTTCTCGACCCATGGAAACCACAAGCCATCTACTCTTCAGCTGTAGCAGCCTCATTCCCCTACAACTTGAGCATATCCAACACACGCACACATCAATCTATACTGATTACCTTGACCCGTAGATCCTAACTAACCACCATCACTGCAATAGATCCCAAGTGACCACAATACACCAGCCCGTAACTAACCAAAACTGATTGCAATCCAGCAGACCGCCTTCCATTGCCACATCAACACACTGCATTAGGTTTCAATCCACCACAATTCGACCTGGAACAATCATCTCGAAGTCAACCACATACCATCGACATTCAAGCACCCCCACAACATCTTCGCAACCATCCCCATCCACCATTGCAATCGTTTCCGTCCCACACAACCGCATTCGTCCGTCGTAGCCGCATCCAACCACACTCATTTGCCCTACGACTACCCTCGGCCACCTTCACCGCAACACACGGACACCGTAAACACCGCCACTCACCCTGGAACGGACATCGCATTCCACCGCAACTGACCACCCCCTCACCACCTTACGACTACACTCAGACCCTTCCACCGCAAACCATCTCCTACTCAAGCCACATCCACCCTTGAACATTCATATTGCACTCCTTCTCAACCACCTTCCACCTCCATCAGCCATTCCAATCCCAACAGACCGCAACTAACCGCAATAGTCCGCACTAAACCATCAACCTTTGAATCGCATTCCACCGCATCTATCGCACTCACCCATCTCCACCACAATCAACGCCACAGATCGCAGCACACTACAATCGATCGCTAACACCACACTCAATCTCCGCACCCGTAAACACCGCATACTACCATAGACACCACAATCACAATGCCTCCACCCTTCACTTGTCACCCGCAATGATCCATAGCACTCACACCAGACCGTAGACCGTAAACCGTAGGTTGTAAATCTTTGAGAATGCATGTGATGTGTATGGTGAAACATCTCCTGATGCTATGGTCCAGCTGTTTTCGATGACCATGATCGCTAAAGCACGTGATTGGTTTTTCAACCTTGATCGTGACGAAAAGACAGACTGGTCAATTTTGAAAGAATCTTGTATCAAGCGTTTTAAGCCCTTTCACTTGATCGAGAGCCCTTTTGTCAAATTGAGTAACATCAAAATGGAAAAGGACGAACGTGTACGAGACTATATTGAGCATTCCAAACGTCTCAAAAGTCAAGTCCAAGAACAGCCCTATGAACAGATGCTTATCATCTGGATTTTAGACGGCCTTCCAAGATGGATTAGATGCGAGCTTAAATTCAATGATGATTATACGAGCCTAGAGTTAGCTATGTCTGATGCCATCAAGGAGGAAGATGAAGGATCAAATGTTGACGAATCAAGGGAAATATGAGCACCACGTGCTCCTCTCTATGAGTTGAAGCCAATCGAGGACACCCGAGATCAGCTTTGGAAATCCTAGTTGGAGTTGTTTAATAAGCAACATCAACTACAGATGGAGAAACTCACCAATGAGTTTCAAGCTACCCCGAAGTCTATCCAAAGCAGTATGTCTGGTCAGTCAAACCCTACACAGGTACCTTATAGACGAAAAACAATATGGTGCCCACACTATCGGGCTACGCATCTTGTTGATGCTTGTCCTTCATATCTGCCTATCCAAGCACATACAGTCCAACAATATGAAGCACAACCATCACATTCTCGACATTCCTTGACTTATCCCGAATACCCACCAAAAAGTCCAGAACCATTAGCCATACAAGATGGCTATGCTATTATACAAGGGCCATTGCACACTAGATGTTTCATCTGTGGTGAAACTGGCCACATCATGGTTGATTGTCCAGTTAAGACCCAGTACCATGCCGAGTGTCCTGATTTTATCAGAAAACACAGTTTCAAAGACTGTCCAAAACAACCAACTAAGATCCTATCTGCTCGTCACGTCAGTTATGAATCCCGATAGGATCTTAACGACAACAACACGAGCACTATAGCACCCTCCCGCTCAACCTGCTGCTCACTCGATAAGTTTCTAGCAAACTTCTACAATACCACACAATACACCAGCTCCATAATGAAAAAAAAACAATATGAAATGATTCCTTGAATCTAGGATTCGAAAATCCAGATAGAGATTCGGTTCTGAATCTCTTGTTCAGAGAGGCCCTCTAGACATAATACCTCATCCATACTTGCATAGTAAGCTATATTTTATAACATCTGCTATCAATGATGGTAGATTTAGTATAACCTACCCTGTCTTGTTTTGACAAGGGCATGTCAGAGTAAATCACATTACTCTACACAACAACTGAAATATTGCAACTATCAAGGTACATTATCAATGTTGATGAATGCAAGTTTTGTTCCACAAGTGCTCTACAGCCTTCACTCTCTGTAACATTGGTATTTCCCTTGTTTATTTTTTGTCATTGTTTAATTTTGATAATTTCTTCTAAATGCATATTTTTTCTAGATTTGTTTTTAGTTCATCAAAGATAGCCATTGCACAGGAGACATCATGTAGCGTACCTCAAGAATAACTTGTCATTCGTCTATCAATTTTTCAGTCACCTTATACAAAGTTTCGTATTTTTGTGCATCCACCAAATCTGCACAGTCCATGTCACGTCCGAATTGATTCCTGCATCTAATTGCAATATTCATCTCCGAGACAACTACAGTAAGATCGAAACAAATTTAGTTAAAATTTGTTCAATTTTTAGTCCAGTCGCATGTTCAACGAGTTTCAACTACGTGTTCCACACGCCGATCCAATTCTGAGCATGAACAGTTACCAACAACAACATCCCCACCAACAGATTTTTTTTTTTTTTTTGGGGGGGGGGGGGTTGGGGAGAGAGTGGATCTGCTTGGATCCACTAGAGCAGTTATGCTGCCAACAACAACATCAGCAAGATCGACAGCCAAGGTCACAAGTCAAATATGAAAAAGACAAGGCTAAAGACGACAGATGGGTAATCCGAAGAGATTCAATCGGAAGAAGTACCCAAGTCAGGACAAAGATCCTTCAGAAAAGCGAAACACAAGCATTGGAAAATCAGTCTCCTTCTTCAACCAAGCTCTTGCCATACTTCTGCGCCCATTCTCATGTCGATCATCCACACCATCTACCGTTGTCACCACCACCCTTCCTTCCACCTGTTTGTTTATCATCAATTTACTGTTCTTCTGAAAAATCTCCAATTTTTTATAGTCTTACCGAAGCAGTTGATAGATCATTGCAAGTGTCTTGCGGAGACCAACTACCACCTACATTGGTTGTTCAACTGGAAAAGATCTACAAAAGCAGGCGAAGCAACTAGAAGAAATAAAGAGAAAGATCCATGAAGCTGAGGAGGAAAGGACAAAACCTAAGCAACAGATGAGTCAGATCAATCTTGATCAAAAGAAACTCTCTGGAGCAATGATAGTTGAATCCCCTCGTATGAAGCCCAAAGAGATCCAAAAGTAACGGATCAAAAGAAAGAGCTACAGAAAATGAAAGATGAAGAAAACCGTGAACCTGCAAATAAAGCAAGCTCTTCACCCAGCAAGTGGTGGTCAAAGCTCGACATTACAAGGGTCCAAGGCTGCAACTGTAGAACTATCAGTTCCTTCATCCTTTCATTAATCTCTCATCGTGTTTTCTTACCGTTATCAAACCGTCCATCCAAAACTGTTCCTACCACCAATTTTTTATGAATTTATCCCCTTGAGACTGATAACCAAAGTTTGTGCAACCTGCAAAACGAAGGTTTTCCTTAAGACTGAAACTTCAACTGAGAGAAGAACCACGAAAACACCCAGAAGCAAATGGAGGATACAGACCTCCCAGAAGTTGGAATCTGCCAAGCAATCAAAGATGAAACCATCAATGGTAGATACAAGTGACAAAATAAAGAGACACGTGGGAAGCACTCAACCATGCATGTTGTGAAGCTACTAGGAGCTCCCCAGAATTTTGAGAATGTCAACCAATTGCAACAATAAGACATTCTGGTTAAATTGCAGCAAATTGTGAAAAACAATTTTTGTGATATCTATTAGTCAAAATATTTTTCAGTACATCAAAATTGTGCTCGGCATTGTTAGCATTTTTACTTCCAGGCCAATTCTAAAGTCATATTGGTTTGCATGACAAATAGCCACCTCAAATTGGATGGGTCAGAGTAAAGAGCTATTTGTGTACATAAAAATAACATACATAATTTGGAGATTTGAATCTAGTGTGCTCAACAATTGATTTAAAAGTACTAGCAATTATTACATGTTGGTAATACCAATGTTTCACTAGCTATTTGAAACCATTTAATATTCAACAAAACGATCTTGAAAGATTTATAGTCAACATCTAGTATCTTTTGTATGTTCCGACGTAATTGAGGTCACTTTTGAATATTCTTTGAGTTACTATGATTGGCTCAATGAAACCTTGCCATCACCCCATAATTGAATGTTGTTCTCTTTTTGTTGATTCATTCAATACGAAAATGTTGTCCACTAGACCAAAGGATTGTATGTTGACTATATCTATCAAATAATATTTCAAAATAATGTGCTATAATAACAAGACAATTATTGACTATTCTATACTAATATTCCCTCAGAAATATTCTATTCGCCCTCGGAATAAGACTGGAGCATAGCATTGGATGTCCAAACCTTAGGCCATTACAACACCAATGTTGTAATAGTTTAACGTAATCAAAGTTCTAGTCCCCAGTCAGTTGATATTGTGATAAGTTCAATTTAAGTATTTTTAAGTTATCGACTTAGAAATTAAAAGATAAGTTTAGGCCATTGGGGGTCTGTCCCATGGAAATAAATGAAAAATAGACTAAGGCCCATGGGGGGGTTTGTCCCATGGGGCCACCTTTGTAAAGGAGACCACCCACTTTGGTATAAATATAAGTGAGGTTGGTTCATTTTGCTAAGAATCCGTTTGCAATAAAAGTCTAATCTTCTGAATTGGATCTTCCCTTGTGAATGTCTCTTTGTGAGTATTTGCATTGTAGTGTATATTTCTCATGAACCAAGTTAATTAGTTTTATTTTTTTACTGGGCCTTTCACAAGTAGGTTAAGCCTTTGTGAAGTTTGATTTTAGATTAAGTCATCATTTGTTAATTGCAAAAAAATAGAGCTTAAGAGAGAAGAGTGGATCTTATCTAATACTCACCCTATACTCATTGTGCTTTTCCCATCCTCTTGCTTAAGCTAGTTGGAGAAGCCATAGCCGACGGAGGATGTGAAACGTACAACTATAACAATTAGTTTGAATTTGAAATAAGCATGCCAACCACGGACACGTGCAAGAAGTTTCTCTAGTTTAATTGGAAAAGCTTGGGCCCTATGTGATCGACACCACCACTTTCTATCAATGTTTTGTTGGTCTTTTAAGTTTTTGTGTAAATCCATCCAAGGTAATTATTCACATTGTGTGTTGCATAAAATAAAAATGCAAACCTTGTCTTTCATGTACTCAAAAAATCTCAAGCATGTTATGTTCCTTTTGCAATATTCTTTAATGTATTGCTCTTTCTATCATTGTCAAGCCACAATCTTGGAACCCCTAAATTTGATTGTGTCAAGCACTTTGTAATGTAAAACAAAGATTCTTGTATCATTCAACCTTTAACATGGTGACTAAATTAAAATATGACTTAGCAACCATTTTTTTTAGAATTTGATTTTTTTCTAAAAAAATATTGTCAATATTTAGAATGCTTAGCAAGCACATGTTATTGCATACAGATTCCATTTAAGAAATTGTTGCAATGATAGCAAAAAAATATGACTAAATTTTTTTTACGTACTCAAATTTGTATTAGGTGTCATGATGGCACAATCCTAGTAAAAAAATTGGCCTCTATGATTTATGTTTGGTCATGGCAAAAGTCACTAGAATTATATACAAAAGAAAATAATATAATAACATAATATCTCACATGAGTAACAATGGAAAATAGAGAAAATAGCTTTTGATTTTCATAGAAAATAAGTACATGCTATGGTGCCCAACAATTATTAAGCTCATTAGAATCTTTCTGATTTTCAACAAAAGTATCAGTAACTATAGTTGTAATTTTCTCATCTGCAATGTCGACCAAAATTTCATAACCTTGAACTAAGACGTTTGCTAGATCTCCTGTATCGCCAACTTTCCCACTAGCATGAGGTGGTGGTTCCTTCAATAGAGAAACAACAATCATCAACAGATTTTTCTACTTCTACATCTTAATAAATTCTTCTAATCTATTATCTAGTTCTTCCACAACAAAATGTCTTTTTTTTAAATCATTTGTTTGTAGACTATGTGGTTTGACCTATTGGGCTCCTCTATAATTGGGACAAAGGCCAACTTAGTTATATGATTAGTGACTTGACTATTAAGCTTGCTCAACCTTATTGAGCTCTTGCCCTGACTCGCTAGATTCTACAATCAACTGTAAATAAACATGATGCCTCATTTTTAGCTGGATCTTTAATTGCAGGTTTAGTCTTAATCTTACATAATTTATAGTTACTAAAATTTGCTTTTGGCACCCATGTTATTGTTCATTTACCTTGTTCTTACCACTATTATTGTGTTCCCTTTTAGTGGTTGACACGTGCATTGTTTAGCTTGTAGCTCCACTAATAAGCTATGCCATTTTGAATATATTAAACAATCATTTATTGTATCTTAATAGAACCTAGCTAGCTAACACATCCCTTTCTTACACAAACTCGTAGCAATTCTAGATTAATGGAACTAGTCAAGATGATTAAGTATAAAACATCAAGTGGCTCTGGCTTTGGAAAAGAGCACAAGCTAAAATGGCATAATCAACATAGCCCAAAAGTATGATCATAAGGACGTTGGGTCTTGTGTATTATTTAGAAGTGAAGCAAGATGCATGTTATAAGCTAAGGTTAACCACAATCTAAAAAGCAAACATTGTGAAGAATTGCCAAAAATTAGCAAATCTAGCTTGATCAAAAACCATGTAAAATAATGTAAATTGTGTACACAAGTGGGTCCCACACATGTGAGGCCATGATGCCACATAAGAAACTCATCCTAATGTAGGTTAGGTCAAGTCAAGAGAGTTGGTCATGTCTATTTGGTGGTCATCCCTACTTTATAAGACCTACACCTAAGTTTAAGGTGAAAATTTGACCAACTAGCTACCTACCAAGCATAACTCTAGGAAATAGACTAGGGTTTCATTTTAGGTCAAGGAGAGTGAGTTAACTTCCTTATTACATGCTGGAAATCCACCTAACTTCAGGAAGGAAGTCGAATTTGCTATGTATTCCCTCTCTCCATAGTGAGAAGATAGAAAATTTTTGGAGCTCATTGGCAATCTCAAGCTAGTTCACTATGTACATTGAGTTTTTGTGATCCAAATGAAACCAAATCAATTTCTACTTGTTTCTCAGGTTGAAGGCCGTACTACAGCCTGTAGTACACACGTGTGGGCTCGGATTTCAATGTTTATCAATGCTTTTGATTGTTAATGCTTGTTGTTTGTCAAATTGTCAATCTAGATCAACTTTTTTGTGTCTAGTTTTTTGACAAATTGTTAAGCAAGCATCCAATCACTCTTGTGGATCTTTTGTAGATCCATTTATGGTCCTAAAGTACAGTACTTTCACAAACATCACATAAATCATAAAACTCTTTTTTGTTGCATTAAAAATTCATGGCGGCAGCTGTAAGTAGGTCTTAACATGCACAAGGATGAATTTATATTTGGTATTTCTACTTGGTTAATATCACTAATTACAATTGCATTACACCAACGTGCAAACTCGTTTTGCAACTTTTGGACGACACTTGGACACACAAATTCAACTTAAAGCATATTCCTTAACAAACATCTAATTGTGAGATTAAAATCTATTCGCAGATTTACTTTTAATGATGTAATAAAAGAAAGCTTAGAAATATATACATTGGACTAAAAAAGTCAAAGGATCAAAGCAATAATATAGAATCCAATAAACAAAAACTTTTAGACAACTAGCACTACTTATGAGGTCTCATGGGTACCCAAACAAATTGCTTATCTGGGTTTCAAAATAAATTGGCATGCTCCTTAAAGCATATTCTGGACTATCCATCAAGATGAGTCTTAACCTGAGGAATAGTCCACCTGCACCGCAGCAAGGAATACTGCTCTTACAGGCCGGTGGTCTGAAAAGCGCAACTCTGATCTACCATACGCAATTTGCTTCAGTCCTTTCCCAATCCACAGAATTCGGTCACACCTATGGTCAAGACACTGCAACGTTTAACTATCGGTATCTGTCTATTTGAATTAAATGAGGTCGTTGTTGCCAATTTTGATTTAACCACCCTCTACGTAGACATGATTATGCAAGAGAAATTTCATTGCACGTAAGGATTTCGTGGAAGGTTGATTTTGAAAGACACAGAAACGAGATCAAGAATGAAACTTTTCACAATAGACATAATCATATCGAATATACTTTGCTTGGCAAAAAAAGGCAATGTGCCCTCATTTGTAACTCAAGGGAATGCTTGTAATTACAGAAAGTGAAAGGTTCCTGCTCTATATAATCACACCGATAAACAGGTTTAATGTGTTACTTGCTAGGGATGTGAAGAATCGAATTACCAACATGAGTTAGACACGTAAGATAAATTAACTATAATGTCGTTTGGAGTACCAGGATTCCAAAGGAACATCAAAGATTTCAGTCTGATAACATGAGGTTTGGACAGAAATTTTAAGCATGCATTATTTGTTGCAGGTCAATTATCTAGAAAAAATGCCGACTAAAGAATCATAAGCTGCTATGCCCGTAAGCACCACTAATCAACCTCTTAGCTAAGTCCTATCAGGTAAAAATGACAAACATCTCAATGGTGTTTGCAAAAGAGATGTCTTGGCTCAGAATGCACAACCAATATCACTCAAATATGTTCTGAGCATCTTACTTCCTGGTAAACTCAAGAACAAGGCAAATAGGTTCGTGAAATCTTACCAAGCAGGTGTTCGGCACGTCTGTCCATGCTTGAAAATTTCTCTCGTGTAAAAGTCGGAATTTAAGCAATATTTATAGGTTGGAGCAAAATTTATCACGCCCTCATTCCAGCTCGCAAAAACACGCCCAGCTTTTTGCTCCATACTTAGCTGCATGGTGGTAAGTGCTTTTATGATTTAAATCTTAACTAAAAGGTGGAAGTTTGCTTCCCTCTAGACTGGCTCTACTGAGAAAGCCTATATAGTAAATGCTAAACCATGCAAGTTGCAACTATGCTTCAAGAGGTGTATTCAATTTGTGTAACGTACGAAAAAATCTTGAGGAGAACCTTTTTTACAACTTCACATAAAACCTATCACATTTTTATATTGAGAAGGCTCAAAAACAATAAATCTCTCATCAAGGCTTGAATCTTTATAATCTTATTTACCCTTTTTCATGTAGATTCCAACTTTAGGAGATGCAATGAAGAATATCAAAATGTTTAATTTGTGCATTTTGATTCATCTTAAACATTTTATGGACTTTATGAATAAATAAGAGGCTAAAATAGCATGCACTAGCTTAAAACTTTTTCATGGGCCAAGCAAAAAATGTGTTAGAGCCTAGAACCAAACTAATTATTTCTAGAATTTTAAAAGAACATTTTTCATTTAATTACGATAACCAATTTATGTAAAAACAAAAACCTAGAATTTGATATATGATAGACTCCTAACCTATAAAACGCTCAAACATGTAGGTTTTGATAACATACAAAGCATTTCTTGAAAGATGAAATAAAAATTTTGTAGGCTTTTCTCAATGGATTATAGGTTTTTGGCAAGCCCAAAAAAATCTCATAGCTGAAAGTGTCATCACAAACAAAAACCTTCCTTCCAGGTTAGTGGACTGAATGGCCCACTATACAACCAACCCGATCAGTTGATGGAACCAAATCATTGTGAAACAATGAACACTCTCAGATAGTGAGGAAACACATGCATCGGAGCACTTGCAGTCTTGGCCCACCTCTTCCAACATCCCCCACGATGGTGCTTATCTCTCAGTTCTGAGCTCTTCTCTTCTCTTAGAGCTAAGTTCTCCATTTAGTTAGAAAATAGTCGTGATTCCTAGAGAGAAACGCTTCTAAGGAAAACATGAAATTCACACAAAAGAAGAGATCTTGAGGAATAATGCCACCACATGGTAAAATCTCAATCTAGGACCCATAATAGGTATGATGAATTATGATGGAGAGAGAGAGAGAGAGAGAGAGAGAGAGAGAGAGAGAGAGAGAGAGAGAGAGAGAGAGAGAGAGCCATGATAGGTGTGTTTGGGCTACAAATAGCCCACCCCTCTCATAAATGGCCATTTCCTTGATGCCTAGGAGATGGGGTGATTCCAGTAGAATAAGCATCCACCAATTGGTTGTTGGGACCCTGAGCCATGCCAACAATGCAACATAGTTCCTAGCAAAATACCTATTTCCAAAGCCTTTGGTTTGGAACGTTCAATCTTATATGTTCAAATGTTAAAACAAAAAAAAAACAAAAAATTAGATTGCTTTGTTCCTTCAAAATAAATCTCGTCACTCAAAACAATTTTGGAATAACAGTTTTTGAGGTAAACTCCTTTTGGGATCATGGGGCCTCAAAAACCTTTAGACAAAATTTGGACATCTCAATCCCATTTTTGTTTGTGTTTCATTAATGTTTGAATCAATATTCTTTTGAATTTTAGAATGATTTAGTCCCTTCAAAATGCAATGTAAAAATGGTTCTTTAGTGTCTGAACAATCTATTGAATGCAGCCCAATGTAGTTTCCTCTGTTTCACTAGTAAATAAAATGGAAAAGATACATTAAATACAAAATTGTAAGTTGTATTCCAAAATAGACTTTGTTTGGAACGTCATTCCAAGATGCAGTTTTTTTGAGGTTTCCCTCAAAAATCCCGTATCTTAAGGAGTATTCCGGCTACTGACAAGGGATATGCTTCTACTTGCCGATTTTCCTCTATAAAATCTTAAATTTATCACGTAAAATATCCTACAAAATTTTGCAATTGTCGATTTTTGGAAAAAGATGTCGGTTCCATTCCTTAAGAATGCCGACTTTCCCGAACACTGCCAAGATGCACTGCCAAGATGGATTCTATTTCAGAACTGGCGACTATGCACCTACCCTTGTCTCACTACAAATAAATTTGCCTGTGGCCCCTGGGCTTCAACTCCAATCAAAGACACCAAAGGTCTTTCAAGAGAAAATAAAAGCATCATCTTCTTCCGGTAATCAGTATCACTGTATCTTCGTCCGGTAATCAGTATCAGTGTATCTCCCATCTAAACTTCAAAGTTCTATATCCAATTCCATATGTACGGATAGGAAAGGACACTCGTTAAAAAATTATCCCCTTTCTGCATTAAGATCAAGGTTTTAAGTTCAATTCCACCTGCGAGGATGGGACATTGGGAAGGGACATACAAGAAAAAATTCTCAGGTGATAGTTGATAGAAAACACAAACATCGAGGCATAAGTCAGATCATAGCTTCCAGATCAATGAGACTGAGCTGAGCTTATATCTGAGCTTATATCAAGCAGAAGGAGAAAAGTTTGCATCGTAAATTTTCTTACAAATTTCACAGTTCACATGTTTCTTGTTGGTTATGTAAGCCCTTGTGACTTTGCTCTTGCCATCTTGGATACAACACTCTGCTCCAAGCTGACAGTGTTGAGTATACCTGGTCATTTTCCAACAAAGACTCCAAACTTCCCTTTCCGAGCAGTTCCATTGTGGCATTGTTATTCAGGACCAAGCGGTAGTTCAGATCTCCAAACCATATCACTTTCCTGGTTCACAATATATACAAAGATTTTTATGCCGGTCTTAACTAAGTATCACTTAACAGACTTTCTATTTTGGCTTTTAACTTAACAGACATGTCACTTACTCATGTGCCAAAATTCTTCGCGGGGAATATTTCCCCCCTGAATGATGCGCTCGAGCAGCAAAGTAAGTTCTACGCAAGATCTCTGCAACATCTGCATTCCTGCGAAGCTCATCCCCTTGCTTTTCTCCAGATGTGAGATGTGTACAAATGAAGCAAAAACTGGTCTGATGCAATAACATGCTGAAAGAGATAGCACCCTGTTTTGGCCACATACAACAGCTCATTTGACGGAAATAGACTTTTCGATAATATTAGGTCCTTTAGTACCAAGAAGAACAAAACTTATGTGATCCTCGAGGTCAAATTTGGATGTTTTGCTATGATTTGAAAGACATATTTTAGAGACAACTATGTCACTACCAGGTAAAATAACTTTCAAAACAGCAGTGAAAGTCCTGCAGGTTGATCTTGAATATTTATGATATCTAAGATAAGGGTAACTTCTCACATACAAATTGACCACCAAAACGAATTACTCACCTTATTACCAAGGAAACCCATAAGTCCACAGCCCACACAAGATACTCTCACGCTCCGAACGGCTTCACAAAGATTTCGACGAATCCAAACAGTCAAGAAAATGCCTACCATCTGCTTGCTCGCTACAAGGACGTAGCATTCAGGGGTTCCGTTTAATTGGACCGGCCTTTCAAAGTGACCATACTGAGGTACAACAGAGCTATTTCGAAGCTCCCGCCGTGATCTTTTCATTCTTTGCCACCTGTCAAAATTGAATTGGTGGAAGATTCTTATAAACCAGTGATTGTCCATCTCTGTCTACACCAGCGGCTTGTTCTGTAACCATGAATGAGTATTGTTCTTTCGACACCCAGTTTCAGCAGAAAAGCTAACCTTAAACTCCTTTTGTTGTAATCATCAGCTTCTGGGTTCAATGTCCTATGAATAAGTGCTTCCCACTCGGCAGATGAACCATCGTCCTTGACACATATTACATTCCCAGCGTTCAATGGGACAATTTCCTGAAACCTTCACATTAAGCATGCAGCATTTAAGAATTCTATTTCTACACAAAAAGCTTTAGCAAATGAATATCAGATATCATGTCAAGTGGAATGACGATATTCTGTTCCTTTCACGCAAATTGTTACATTGCATGCGTTAAATGTCCTAGTCCCAAAAACCTGAAGAAAGCCATGCTTTTAAGAAATTGGATTAGAACAAGATCGGTGAAAAAATGGTGGTATAAGAAAGTGCTGAAAGATGGAAGGTTTGAATGAAAGGTTGGAAAAACCGAAAGACTGTTTTATGCATTGACATGAGGGAGCACAGAAAATAACTCACCCTACTACGTAGATATCAGCAGGCTCTTTCATGTCAAGCCATTTCTCCAGACACACATCATCTCCAGGACGGAGCCCAGCAACATTCCAAGTCCCGACAAAAATCCTGCTCAATACAAAATTGAAAGGATAACATACCAAGCAAATGAGGTCACATGATCTAGTTCACAATGTAGTGCGTCATGTTTTTCAGTGAATTCGTTGGATGAAGCAATTTACCGGTACTCATGCCTATCTATGTCCTCGGTGAATAAATTTTCCGACTGGCCTCCCTTCCAAATTTTGCATGTTCCCTCTGTTATCAAAGACAGTCACGATCAACAAGGAAAAACGGTGTTGCAGAAAGTAGAATATTACAGCCTCTAACCTCAGAAAAGAACCTTAAAACACTCGTCTAAACTTTGTTAAGGGGGGGAGGGGGGACGGGGGAGGGGGGAAGGTCAGGCTCCGAGGCCCTTCCACCCCGGAAGGCTGTGCGCCAGAGCGCGGGCAGAAGGGCCCAGGAGCCGGCCCTTGCCTACCGTG
The DNA here is from genome assembly GCA_029204225.1 of Diphasiastrum complanatum. Lineage (NCBI taxonomy): Eukaryota > Viridiplantae > Streptophyta > Lycopodiopsida > Lycopodiales > Lycopodiaceae > Diphasiastrum > Diphasiastrum complanatum. The sequence goes on along the minus strand of MU832185.1, from coordinate 46,331 downwards.
AAATCTGTTTTCACATTCTTTTTTCTTGTTTTTTTCAGGTAAAATTTTTTTACACGCAACTCCCGAAAGGTGCGTGTAAAAAAAAGTAAATTTTCTAGTGTGCACCTTGCACCTTCCGAAGTCCGGAAGGTGCATGTAAAAAAATTTGCCCCACGAATTATGTTATGTGAGGCGCTCAGTTTTCTTTGTAAAAATTTGAAAACTGATTTTACGTGTAACAGAATAAAAGAAACTTTGAAGGTAAAGGATTCCTCTTGTATTTGTGAAGTGCATTAATTTGTGGACAAAAATCTTTTTGGTTGAGGCCGTAAGTATGTTTTTATGTAGCCATATTCCATAAAATAGATCATAAACTTTTATGAATCATAAAACATGCCATAAACAAGAAGTCATTGGTTCCACATAAAGAGGATGGGTAGTCCCCACCCTCATATCTAAGGAGCACGCAATGTCGCATGCTTAGCCTTTTTTGATGAAGTGACGCTTCGGCCAGGCCAAAAATATATCCCATAATCAGAAAATGAATCAGTGGCTCATAAGTTCATACTGAAACACTTCAGTGCAGGAGCATGCATTGGTGCTTGGGAATTTTTGGGTGCTTGAAAATTCGGTGCTGGTGCTTGGGAAAAAGGTCTTGTTGGTGCTCTCAATGCTCAGGAGCGTGTGATGGTGCCCATGAAGTTTGGCACTAGTGCCTTAGGATTTTGGGGTGCCCAAATATTGGTCCCATTGGTACAGAGTGTGCGTTGGTGGCATAGACAATTTTTCTTAGCCATGTGTCCACACGGGTAGGGCCCGTGCAGCGGTGCTATAAGGCACACTGCACTAGGCTCAAAGGCACGCACGTTGCCTATGCGTGCCTTAGAGCTCCGTCGGGTCCCTGCACTTTAGAAAAGAGAGGAGATAAAGAGACAAGTCGTATATGGTCCCCATATTTTTAAATAGAGGGAGTAAGAGTGGAATGGCATGGATGGTCTTGACTTGAGAGAGAGAGAGAGAGAGAGAGAGAGAGAGAGAGAGAGAGAGAGAGAGGTGATTTTTACTCTAATTTGTAATATGGCAACTGGTGTTTGGATTGTGAGAAATCCAATACTGGATGTTCCACACTTGGGGAGAGAGAGGAAAAAGAGAAAATTTATATGTGGCCCTCACATTTTAGAAAGAGAAAGTGTGCACAAGTGGTCCCTATGTAGAGAGTTGCAATCTCTAGCTTCTACTGCATCTTAGTCAAAAACTCTACAATGCTAGGTACCCTATGCAGAATCCCTATGATTGCAGGACTGAGTGGCCTGAAACCATAATTGAGCTCAAATGGAACTTCTTGGTCGTTGCGATGAAGTGAGCCATCTTGGAAAACCTGTCTACCACTACCATAATGGAATTTAATCCCTTCTGGGTCTTGGGTAGCCCAATAATAAAATCCATAAGATGCTTTCCCACCTTCCTATAGGTATCTCAAGTGGATGTAACAAGCCCGGAGGACTTACTCTCTCGGCCTTGTTCACTTGACAAGTTGTGCAACGCTGGACGTACTCTCTTACATCTCGCTGCAAACGTGGCCAGAAATAATGTCTTCTTAAAAGTTCACTAGTCTTATCAATATCAGGGTGCCCTGCGCAGGGACTATCATGGCATTCATGAAGTATCTTATGGTGAAGATCTTTGACGTCTGGCACTAATAATTTTTTGTTTCTCAACAACATACCTTCCTTCACGATGTATGTCAAATAAGTATTGGTGTGTTCCTCTATAGAAGCGACAGCGAGGCTGACTCTTCCGCTTGGTCGACTAACTTGCATGCATATGGAGAATGGCCACACACACTGACAATGTGTGGTCTTTTTGATGAGCCCTCTTGATCTCCTCCATGAGATCACTGTCAACTATAGGCAAGGCGTACCAACGATAGTGCATCAGCGACCACATTTTCCTTCCCTCTTTCGGAAGCAAATTTCCAAATGAAATTCCTACATCAGCTTGGCCCACCAAGCTTGGCGGGGGGTTCAAATTTGACTGAGTGCAAAACACTTTAAAGTATATGATCTGTGTACACATAAAACTCTGTGCCAATCAACACTGCACCTACGGCACTGCCACTTGCATCTGTCTCTAGGTCAAACGCTTTTTGTTATCCATAATTTTGAGGACTGGAGTCATGGCCACCGACTCCTTCAAGTTCTCAAAACTATGCTGAGCTTCAGCATCCCACCGAACTACAATGTTGTTTTTTCGTAACTGGTACGTTAGAGGAGCAGCTATCTAGAAATAATTCCTAACAAAGCGTCAGTAGAACCTACAAAAGCCTAAGAAAGATTGCAATCAACGTATATCGGTAGGCGTTGGCCACTTCTTACTTAGAATTTGCTCCAAACAGGATTACAGATCATGCAACACAGTAACACGGACAGAAAGCACTCTTCACTCCAAGTTCACGTAGCAATTGTATTTCTCAAAATCAAAATACACTGTACATATAGTTTTTCACTATGGCAACCCATGCATGGCCCAGGTTGCCGTTGACGGGATGCGTGTCCCGTTGACTCGCCTCGTGGCGAGGCCAACTAGTCCTTATCCACTGATAGGACCCATAGTATAGTAACACAGTACTTTTTATACAGCCATATATATAGCATCAAAGTTAACAAACTTTAAATACAGAAAGCTTTGATCTAGACTTATCAAACTTTTCCCTAATAATTGGCTTAGTGAAAATGTCAGCTAGTTGCTCATCTGTACTACAATGAACAACATTAATTTCCCGACTCAGCAGCCTCTCACGTATAAAGTGATACTGAATCTCGATGTGTTTGGTTCTCGCATAAAACACTGGATTCTTTGCCAACTGAATGCCACTCTGACTGTCGCTATGTATAATCGTGGGATTTTCCTGTTTCATGCCAACGTCATCCAAGATTTGCCTCAACCATATGGCTTTCTGTGTTGCACTACACATTGCCTTATCCTCTACAGCTCGGAAGTTGATGCTTCAATCCGTTTGTCAAACGGGGAGGGGGGAGTTGTGTGGTGAGTGCGTGTGTGTGTGTAAAAAGGTAAAAAAGGACTTACATGATTGAGGTGGCATCAATCAAACACTCGAGTTGTAGGAGAGACACCTTTTTGTTTCCTAGGACAAATTTTCATAGGCTCCCTTTTTCTAAAACAACAAGAGTTTCACTTTTACTAGCATGGGGATGGACCCACCTCAAGTAAGTACATGAAAAGACTAACAAGAAGAAAAATTACAATCATGGTAAAGGAAAAAGCCATTAAAATAGAATGAAGTTAACTCGTAGTTATGTCCACTCTTAATGAAATAGAAAACATATGACATAGTTGAGATATGCCACGAGATAGGAGACGTGGAGAGAGAGAGAGAGAGAGAGAGAGAGAGAGAGAAAGAAACAAAGAAAGAAAGAAAGAAAGAGAAAGAGAAGTGGTAATGAAAACAAGCAAATGGAATTTTAGGGGGCTAGTTCCTGGAGAGATAGGAGACAGGTAGGTGGGTGGATGGATGGATGGAGAGAGAGGTAGGTGGGTGGGTGGATGGAGAGAGAGAGAGAGAGATCGTAATGAAAACAAGCAAATGGAATATTAGGAGGCCTAGTTCCTACAAGGATATGGACCCAACCTATGATAGAGGTAAGAGCAAGTGCAGTGTCCAAGTTTTTACTTTTAAAAAGGAGTTAGAAAAGAGTGAAAAAAGTTCTGTTCTTTCACAAAACAGATTGTTAGCTTGGATTTAGTCGATGGCCAACTAGATACGCTCCCGCGAGATAAACGTCTGAAAGTTTAATCGGGACTATCTTATTTTAAGCTGGATTTTTGGCTAAGGCTGAGAAGTACACCTTCAGAGCCACTCTTTGCTTCAATATCCTGCGCATCTGCTCTGAATTCATACGAGCTTACGCTCAGCCACTTCTTTACCTTCTGCAGACATCCAGCAACTCATTATTAAAAAAATTCGATGAAGTGATGAGTCTCATCAAAAACCAATTCTCGATCGTGTAGAAAGCTAAAGATTGATATTGCCCTACATAATGAGGCGTAAAAATGCGAATAATATACGTACGCAAGGCTGTTAAATATATTAGCACTGATTGGTAACTGTTCAAAATGATCTTGTAACTTCCTGAAAACAGTAACACAAGCAGCAAAGGGATTTTCTATGGATTATACTCTACTCTGTTAAAATGAGAAATAAAAGCCTCATTTAGTTCACGCATTTTCCATGATTGTCATCTTTCAGGAGGATGATAAATTTTTTAAACTCTTAATTTTGATCATTTTCACAAAGAATAGCTGATTTACCTCAATTTTCTTGTTGATCTCACTAGGCATCTTGAAGGCGATGCCAAAAATTGTTACGTCCTGTGAAATGATAGACAAAACAAACAAAGGGATAAGAAGCTGTTCAAGCGATTTGTTGGATAATCTTACCAACTGAACTTACACTGTTAGCTAAGATCCTCCTATTCCGTTACGTCATTACTAAAATGCAGAAGATACGGAAGAAACCTCAACTTCGGAAAACTTACCTCTCTTTGCTGAAATCCTTACACGTCAGTATTGCATTATTTATCGTGAGACGTATCTCCTTATCACAACCTGAGTATCTTTACAAATCAAAGGATGTAAAACTTTTGGTTTCTAGAGATTTAATGTTGCTTGTCCTGGTAGTCTGCACTGCTCTGCAGACTGGTCAACAAATTATTGGAAAGAAGCTATCGATTTAACCTTAGAAAATTTTCGTGGCCTCTCTCATTATTAAAGTTACAGGAACTATAGAACTGTAGTCAGTATTCAGAAAATATCTTCTGGACGATGGGACTATTCTATGTTTTACTTGGAATCCCCTTCAAGTAGACTAGTTTAGTGGACGATGATTCTTGTCTGTGTGAACTCACCACCATTGTTTTTCTCTCATCTGAAATTCTTGCATTATAAGTACGTTGTACTTTCCAAACTACTATGCTCCCGTTGCTAATGCTAGGTAGATAAATTACTGAATTCTACTCGTTATTAGGAAATCTCGCAGTGCCCTTTATAGCTATCATACCGGCTTCCAGAAAACAACCAAGATACAATTGACCAGCACTCATAAATTCTGATGTTTGATCAGATCATAGGTGCCTTGTCGATTATAACTTTGAAGAACTAACGCTCTTATGCAAACGCTCTCAAATTCTACGATTAGCTCACGCTACACAGGTTGATTTTCTTTTGACTTCCTGGTCCTGAAGATAACTTTTGACGACTCTGAAGTCAATAACTTGCTATGTGAGTACAGATCCCCTAATGCAAAGCTGTGTGAAAATGGAATGTCGTCATATTATAAATTATAATAATAAGATTATCCTGCACAATCACCTGCTGTAAATCTAGGTCTTCACGGCCAGTGCTGAAATCCTCACGCCTCCATCGCAATTTGTGTATATAGACATAACTTTGACGGAAAGGCAGGTAAGATGAATAGCATCGCTCGTGAGAAGTCCCAATCTAAAGCCGACTACTGCAAAAGCGACCGCAATCGCAACTTGTCCTCGGTAGGATATATTGTTTGCAAAATACTATAATGACGAAACCTCCTGAATTAGAGACGGAGTCATATACCCCACAGGCGAAGACAAGGAAGTTGACTCCCAGGAAGCAGAAAAAGCAGATGGCTAGGTACGAAGATGTTCCCTCGAACAGTGAATTAGATAATGAGGATGATTTTACTCTCTTTCAACTGGTCTGTGTTTCGCGCCTTTCTCTCATGCACGCGCATTCTACTGCTGGTCAATTTTCAGCCTTGAAACACAAAGACTGAAAAGCCAAAGCACTTGAATGTACAAAAAGTGAGAAAAGAATTAGCAATGAGTAGAATACAGTTGCATGAGAGAAAGAGAAACACATATGAGATTAAATCTTTGGAGGGAGTCAGAGCCTTGAGGACTCCAACATGTCTCAGAAGGAGAACCGAAAAGAAATGATCCATGATGCTAAAATGAAAAGGCAGAAAAATGACGAGCAGTGGAATACACAGATGCATGCGATACAGGGAACCAGAGATGAGACACTAGGGAGTAAGCTTTGGTACTTCTCAGAATTATCTCCAAAGCAGAAGAACTGAGCAGGAACGATTGACGACGCAGCACAGATATGCGTGGTCGAGCGATCAACAAGCGTGTAGGACTACGTCTTCGAAAGCTGGATGATGAGTAGCTGCTCGAGGATTTGGATCGCAACAGCAAAAGCAAAAAAGGAAGTGGTTGCCCCAGAATAGACGCAGTCGATCGGATGAGCCCATCCTCCTAAAAATTGAGGTACATCGTAATTTTATACAATGCTGCATGGTCTTTGGCCATGGACCTCTCTCATGCTGCGCTCCGGATCTTCATTTTTGGCACATCTAAAGATTTGTTGAGCACCTGCCCGCCCGAGTTGCCTCTGTGCCACGTGGCTTTCACCATTCATTCCCATGAGTTTTTGGGAAATATACTACTGCTGAATATATATTTTGAAGTCAGATACGAGAGGTAGTATACTTTATAGTGGGGCATGGGCTATTGAATCAGGTGCAAAGCTCATTAATAAGATTTTTTCCAACCATAAATGATCGTTTTGGCATTTACATTACAAATGAAAATATTCTTATGGCCCATGGATTTTGACCTTTACGAAGTGTAATGTGTTGCAGCAAGTTTTTTATGGAATTCTTATGGACTCTGAGATTTTTTGATGTCTTGCATGTCGCTTTTACCAATGATAACTCTTACATTATATTCTACTGCCCATTTAAATAAAATAACTCAAGCTCAAAGCTGAAACTAGAAAAATCTCTAAAGAACGAAGTTCTTTGCATGATTTAATCCACAACAAACATATGATTAAAAATGCCAACATGATTTGGATAAGTGGCAAATACAAAAACTTCCACGAGGAAGGTCGTGTACAAGAGGACACAACTTTCATTCAAGCTTTGCAATGTTGGGTGCCAACAATGTCATCATTAAAAACTAAGTTCTAATTTTACAATAAAACTTACACTTGTCCATAACCATAAGCTTTCAAATTTTGCCATGCTTCTAAGATGCTCAAAAGAGTGCAAGTGGCTTGCATGCCTTCTGCCAAAAATCCAATTAGGTGAGCATGAAATTAATTGTGTCAGCCAAGCCCTTAGGCCAAAGAAGATACATATGCCTTCTTCTTCTTCTTTTTTCTCTTGAAAAGCTAATCATAGATTAAAGACTTTTTACAAAGTATAGAGTAAAAGAACGAATAACTTAAAGATGGAAGAGTTTATCAGCCTCCTTAAAAAAATTGGACAGATGACATAATCATCGGTCCCAAGTTCCCTATTGTTTCTATATATCTAACCAAATGTTCCAAAGTGTAATAACTCTAATAAATTGCCCGAAAGCATTGATAGCCATATCTTCAAAAGTGATAACGTTCAACAATAGAAAATGTGGCAAAACCTCCTAAATTTGACATGAAATTGTTCAATGAAGAGATCAATCACTGATTTCCATAGAGGGGCATGGCAATGAAAGAACAAATGTGCCAAGAGCTGAAGGATTCTAGAAGAAAAGATTCTGAGCTTGCCAGTTCTGACTTTAAGGTTTCAACGGAATCTAGCTTTCCATAGGTGAGGAGAGTCGGAAACATTCCATTTAGAGTTAGTGTCTCTATTCTGTAGTTGAATCCTTGGGTCAAAATTGTCAGCAGCTTTTCCCTTGTGGTCAATGAATTGGTCTTCCACAAAAATGACATCTCTACTGATGAATGCCTTCTCGGTATCCACATTGTAGAGCTTGTATGCCTTGTGGTCTGGGGAATAGTCGATGAAAATTGTTTTCCTACTTTTGTCATCAAGCTTTGTTGGAGGGTTTGCGGATCCCAAGGCAACCCTAACCCTAGTTAATAAGTGAGAGGGATATGGCACTCTGCATGTGTAAGTCCGACCCGATGATCACATAGTTATTTGATAATTAGAAAGTCAATAAAAGGACTGAAAAGCCACTTGTTATTGCAGTCTGAAGCAGAGGAAGTGAAGAGAGGACCAAGATCACCATGAGAAAAGGCATATGAAAGAAAATTAGTTTCACAATGAGAGAGACCAAGATCTGCTTGTAGATGAGAGAGACTGGCAAAGTAAATAGAGTTCATGATATGATCCCAAGTGACGAGACCTTCACCTGCCTTCTCACCAGAGCCATTCCCTTCGATCTCAACCGACGCCTCCTCTCAACTCTCAACCGACGCCTCCTCTCAGATCTCGACCGACGCCTCTGTTCAACTCTCAACCGACGCCTCCGTTCAAATCTCAACCGACGCACCCTTAACCCTATCTCAAATCTCAACCGACACCCTTTTTCTAGAACCCTGTTTATCCAATTTTTTCATCATGTCTACCAACCCTGGTTCCAGTTTTGACGACCCCGATGCTAATAAGCTCGACATCCAACTATGCAAATTGGATATTACAGAAATGCAAAACTGGTACCAGCAGGCAGTATCATTTTTCTAGGCAATTGAGTTCCAGATCCCTGTCCTGACGGGGTATCAAAGTTCATACCTCATACATATGGCATATGCCAATTATAATGCTATGGCAAGGTCGTGCCAACTCATAGTTCCCCCTGTCAAGAACTATGTTTATAACATATCCTTTGCGGCGGCCGACTTGCAACCCTTCGGATTTCCTCGAGGACCTAATGTTGTCACAAGGATGTTTCAGAAGATTGAGCAAATAGCGTATTTCAAATATATTGATCCCTCCATGGCCAAATGGAAGAATAAAGACAGATACCGCATAGAGGCCATCAATGATCCAAAACTAGCAGCGGCATGTGCATACTTAACCAAGTGCACACAACGACCACGAACCAAGCTGCAGAAGGTACCCATGTCCCTATTCCACATGATGGCAGATTCACAACTGCATGCCCACAACCAGACCCACAAGCAGCAGCATCCTCCCAAGATCAATAGGCCGATACCTCCAAGGCCCAATTGCCAGACACAAGGCAACAAAGAATACGTAGGAAGCTTCAAGCCAGGAGGAAATCACCTAATGGGTCATCATCAGATGATTCAACTTCAGATGATGAAAGTTCAAATGCAGCTTCTCCAACACACTCCATTGATGGGACTGATGGAGCAGATACATCATCGGCAGCAGTGGGCACGGAAACAACCCACATCGTGCCACCAGACGAAGCCACAACCCCACCCATGTTGATAACCACGCCAACGTCGCCAAAATCACCATCAGCATTTGTTTCATGGGCGAGGACTGGGGAGTTCTCAAGACACAGAAGCGGCCCAGCAGCCACAAGGTCAACAGCCACAGGCCCAGCAAGTCCACACCTTTGATACCTCGCAATATTTTGATTTTGTGGACCTGATGGAAATAAGTGATGACGAACCAGAGAAGGTAGATTAGTCATGAAGAAGTCTGACCCCTCCAATAACCACCACCACAACAACCACCATTGCTACTAATATTATTCCTCCACTCCCTCCACCTCCATTTTCATTTCCTACACAACGCTTATTTTTTGGATTAGCTTCACCAGCTCACACCCCTGATTAGTACCCAACCCTCACTAACCCTGAGAAGCTCTCCAAAGCAGCTAAGCGCTCAATGATCGACCTATCTGAAGCAAGCTACCACATGCATTGGTTGGTAAGCCAGCATCAAATGCTCGAGAACAAGGTCCAGTACCAAGACCGAGAAATTGCACAACAACATAAGCTGGCCAAAGAAAAGAAAAAAGGGACAGAAGAAATCAGATCCGTGATGGTTAAGCAAAAGACCACTTTGGAAGAAGTCCAGCAGCAACTGAAGCACCAGATGGTCCAAATCAACCAAGTACGAGATGGATCGTAGGGTGCAATGATAGTTGGTGTCCCTCTAATAAAGTCCGAGGACACACAATTCCAGGCCCCATCGGCCTCAGCCATCCGGATGGAGAAGTATGTGCGGCTGATCCAAGAACGGGAAGCCGAGAGAAGAAACTTTGAAAATATTGTGGCCAAGCAAAAACAAAATAATCCTGGAGTCCTAGAAGCAACTAGAAGATACAACGAAGGCCTTGCAACAAGTCTTGGACAAGGTGAACCAGTTGTGGGACACGATGTGCAAGGCCCAAGCATGCGCTCATTCACAGAAACCGCGGGACGATGATGGAGATGACGGAACAGGCAATAAGGACGGGCAAACCCGACCATCAAGTGGTAGCTCGGGATCGGGTAGCCAGAGAGCCGAAGCTACTTCCAGAGCTTTTCTCCTTCTCCCTCCCACTTTTAATTCCTCATCTTATTCCACTTTTAATTTTTTCGAAACATTTATTCCAACGTACCCTATTTCTTCATCTTCCCTTTCTCCACCACCTCCTAGCAGAATAATGGGCTCATCAAAAGCTGACACATACAAAGCCCGACGGGACGAGTTCCTTCAACAACTCCGCTCCCCCGATGCAGCATATAATTTGTTAAACCCACCTCCTCCTGAACCTGTCATTCCTGCACCTCTCTCTCCAGATCATTCCATCCCTGACCTTTTAGAAGTTAACATGGACATTGGGAGTGATGACGACTTCCTGGCAGATCTATCAGAGTCAAGAAGATTCTCACCCAGGCAAGACATGGGCACAACTGAGTCGTCAATAGGTGAGCCAGCAAATAAAAAAGATACGGGCACAAAGGCCTTGGATGATTACCTAGCATGGCCACCACAACCATGTAGGGCAGCTTCTCCTACCAGGCCCAAGGGAAAATGGTTGATACCAAAGAATCAGAGAAATTCGAGAGGGAATATCCTCCCAACATGAGGGGAGGCAAAGAGGAGATAGATCAAATCCAATACTCCACCAGGGCTGAGATCATTGTGACATTACAACCACAACCTGAATGGCGAAGCAAGATCCTAAAGGATAGTAGGCGGCTCCAAGAGTACCTGAAGGCACCGACGTGGAAGCGAATAGATCCATTCTACATGCCACTCAAACGCAGAAATCCATGGCCGGCAGAAAACCGCGGGTTGAGTTGGTGAATTGGACAGTGATTACGGGAATTTCAGAGAGAATCTCCCCGGATGATCTGAGGCTACAGTTGTTAGATTTTGGGCACAAATACAAGACAAGTGCCGATCTATGCGTGCAAGAAAGTGCCGAATACTGCCAATCCATGGCCTTTCTAATGCAGCAAGAATGTTTCTGGGCTCGTGGTTTGGATCCTATTAAGATCAATCCCAACGTAGCCCTTTAGTCAGAGGAAGACCGTGAGATGATGGCCTGGCTATACTATAGATAGAGCGGCCTTCATGTCATCACGATACGTCACTATGGTGGAAGACTGGCAGGAGATGGGCTTCATTGAAAAGATACTAGAATACGTGGGGCCACTAAACTTCGAAAGTAAGCTCCGCTTCCAAGTGTTCGAAGCCCTGGGGCGAATGATGAGCGAGCGGAAACAAACGGCAAGACGACGAGGCGAGCAGGATTCACAACAGGTTCTCAAGAGGGTTGGAATGTAGCGGCCATTGGGAGACCTTCATTTTTGAGAAACAGTTTTGCGGATAATAAGTACCTGGTTTTACGGAAGCAAACGAAGATACACGCTTTACCAAGTGCTGAGCGGAATGACATCACCTGTGTTGCAGTGGGTCCTACAATAGATTAGGGGTGGATAATGTTGGCGGATTTCAGAGAATTCTCAGATGCCAAGCCAAGCTGAAGACACGGAGTACCTCTCACCCATGACCGAGGAGGTCTCAAAAGGAGGAGAGCAGAATAAGTTGAGAGCCAAGCATGAGAGCCGAGAATTACTAGCTAGGATGACAATGATTATCTATGTGATGTCACGCAAGCGAAACTTTATCTTTTTTGTTTTCGTTTTCATCTTCGTATTTGCAAACGATTTTGATTCTTTGAATTTTCTTTTTATGCGAAAGCTTTTACAGGATCCTAGACACTCGACTACACATCACAGAACATATTTTATTCTAGCAATCAAGACAGACGACACAAGACAAAGAGATGCACAAAAAACAGAACGACTGTATTATTAGTTTGATTTTTTAGAGCAAGATTGTCAGTGTCTCACTCGTTGGCAGAATGACACTCTGCTCTTTCACTGTGTTCTGCTCATTGGCAGACTTTCATGCACAACTCTAGTATTTTTTTTTTTTTTGCTCTATTCGCTATCTCTCTCTCTCTCTCTCTCTCTCTCTCTCTCTCTCTCTCTCTCTCTCTCTCTCTCTCTCTCTCTCTCTCTCTCTCTCTCTCTCTCTCTCTCTCTCTCTCTCTCTCTCTCTCTCTCTCTCTCTCTCTCTCTCTCTCTCTTGAAAATCTATCTGTTCAGATTCTCTTCTTACGTTTATGATCCAGAGAGGATCGTTTATACCTCTATAGTGTGGAATTTACAAGATGGCTAAATACAGAAATCACAAGACTAGTTAACGCTAATCAACTAATTAGTTAGTACCTGTCGTTGCCACTTGTTTCACCTGGGTGTGAAGTTTACGACTCCAAGCCCGTTGAGCTGCCAGCTGGCAGGGCAGAAGATTCTTCTTCGTTTGCTTCGTAATCTTCTGTTTGCTTTTGTTCTTTTCATTTCTTTCATAGTTTTTTGTTTTGCGTCCCTTTGCGGTTTGTGGTCCTGGAGCGTGTTCACGAATGATTCGCAAATCGTTCGTGCTTCGAGTCAAGGGAAGTTGAGTATCGCAAATTGTTCTCGTTCGACCTTCGTTTCTTGTTCGTGATGCGACAAAGTTGCAGGAGTTCACCATTTCTGACACTCCCTCTTAAACCTTGCAGCTTTGTACGTTTAATCCAACTGCCTTTCTTTGCTTGGCAAAGAGTGGCTTGTTGAGGGGTTTCGTGAGCAGATCTGCAATCATACTTTTTGATTTTATATACTAGACCTAGAGCTCTCCTTTAGAGATCAAATCTCGAATGTGATGGTACTTCAAAGGTATGTGATTTGTCTTTGAATGGAAGATAGGATCCTAGGACAGATAGATGGCACTCTGAGAGTCCATCATCATCGTGTTTGGCCCTTCTTGTGGTATCACGATTGCCTCCAACATCATCTGCAGCCACACTACCTCATTCACCACCTTCGAAGTTGCGACTTATTCAGGTTCTCAAGAGGATTGAGCCACCAAGGTTTGCTTTTTGCATATCCAGTTAATTGCAGCTCCACACGCTATTGTACATCCTCTAGTTATGGACTTGTTGTCATCTTTGCAGCTCGTCCAATTTGCATCACTATAGTGATGTAGTTCGAATGGACAACTCTGAACCATCATTTAAACTCCCATATTCATTGGATCATTGTAATTTCATCTGGTGTCAATTTGATGTAATTTTTGGTGCACATCCTAGGATAAGCTACCAAGAACATTTGTCATTAATTAGTTTTGCATTTGATTCATGAGAATTAATCTAGGCTGAATTCAGACCTTCTTAAAGTGGAAACCAGGTCTAGAAAGTACATCAAATCAAAGAGAGAGATAGAGTCATTCTATTGCCCAAAAATAGCAAGATTGGCAAGATTTGCTTGAGAGTAGTTTTCACTTCATCTTATCTTCATTCCAGCTTTGTGAGGGAGTGATAGGACTGTGATTACAAGTCCATCTGTTGGATTAGAAGTCAACATTTGAGTGAAAGACTGCAAGTTAGAAACCTCTGTGAGATTCAAGTTCAACCAAATCTATATCTTGTGGGTAGAATTTTACTAGTAAGATGGCATCTGCTGGAGCATACCTTTTAGAAGCTAGTGAAAGGTTAAATTCTACCAATTATGCTACTTGGAAAGTGAGGATGGAGTCACTCATGGTGTTCCAGGATCTTTATGAGTTTCTAATTGATGATGAAGATGAACCTCTAGGTGCACAGGAGTTAGTTAAATACAAGAGAAGATCTAGGCTTGTACTTCACTGTGTGAAGACGAATGTAAGCAATGATTTACTGAGAGAAGTATCAGCTTGTACTAGTGCTAAAGAGGCTTGGGAATCTTCAAAATCAATCTATGAGTCTAGTAACACTTCGAGGGTTATCATGCTTAGGAATCAAATTCTACAAAGCATAAAGAGGAGTGATGAGAGTGCACAGGCTTATGTGCTCATAATCAAGTCTCTCAATAGGGAGTTAGCTTCAATTGGAGAGAAGATTCAAGATGGTGAGCTTGTTCAGATTGTCCTTAATGGTCTTGGGAGTGACTTTTCAAATTTGGTCCAAAGCTTTGCAATCCAAGACACTTTGTCCACTATAGAAAAGCTTCACAATGTATTAGTGGCTGAAGAGTGTATAATGATGCACACCAATGCAAGAATGAATGCTATTTCTCTGCAGGATGGTGATGAGAAAGCTAATTTCTCATTCAAAGACAAGAAAAAGACCAATGACAAGAAGAAACACTTCAAGGAGACCAAGGAGGAGGAGGAGGCTTCAAGCTCAAAGGGCAAGGTCAAAGACAAGTCCAAGTACAAATGTTTTTTCTGTGGAAAGAAAGAACATTTTGCATCAGAATGTCTCAAGAAGAAGAAGGCAAAAGAGACCAAACAGAGCAACATTGCACATCAAGAGGAGGAGGATGAAGAAGAGTCATCCTTGATGGTTTCCAAAAACCATCATCCAAGAGCAATACCAATGATTCTTGGTGGATTGATAGTGGGGCTAGTTCCCACATGACATATCAAAAGGACATTTTCCCCACTTTACTTTCTTACAATGATTTACATAGATCAATCTATACTGCAAGTAGTCAAGAATGTAAGATAAGTGGAGAACCATTCCATTGTATGTTGGATCATCCAAAAGGATGAATCTTGAGAATGCTCTTTATGTTCAGTTAACCAAGAATTTGCTTAGTGTTGGCCAATTAATGGATAATGGCCTTGATGTACAATTTAGGCATGGAATTTGTTCCATCCTTAGAAATGATGAATGTATAGCCAAAGGCTTTAAGCAAGGAGATTGTTTAAGCTTGATGCTAATATTGTAGTGGAGAGTGTTAACTTGGCAAAGGTGGAGTTATCAAAGGTGGACCTATGGCACAAAAGGTTGGGCCACCCCAACTTCAAAGCCATGGAATCTATGGTTACAAAGGAGCTTGTAGTTGGACTCCCCAAGCATTTGTCAAAGTGTGGGAAGAGATGTGAAGCATGAAGCCTCTCAAAGGCTCACAAACTACCCTTCTCAAGATCTACATCAAGATCAAGCTCTCCTCTTGAACTCATACATTCGGATGTTCATAGCTTTTGACAAGAGCCTAATGGTGGTGCCAAGTATTATGTAATCTTCATTGATGACTATTCTAGATATTGTTGGATGTACCTCTTGTCTAGCAAATCTATGGTGTTTGATTCTTTTGTAAAGTTCAAGACTTTGGTAGAAAATCAACTTATTACCAATATTAAGATATTAAGGAGTGATAATGGAGGTGAATATATCTCCAATAAGTTGATTGACTTTTGTAGTTCTAATGGCATAAAGAGGGAATTGTCATGTCCATAAACTCCTCAACAAAATGGAGTGAGTGAGAGAAGGAATAGATCTCTTTGTGAGTGTGCTAAGGCCTTAACTACAAGGGCAAGGACCGAGCCATTGAGGCTCACCTATGATGGTCAAGGTGATCAAAGGGAAGGCTCATCATCTTTCACATCTTACACCTTTCTTACTTCAATGTTAGATGAGCCAACATGCTATGAAAATGCTTGTTAATCTAAAAGTTGGATGGATGCTATGCAAGTAGAGTATGATGCTCTCATTGAGAATCATACTTGGGATCTTGTGGATCTTCCTCAAGGGAAGAAACATCTTGATTGCAAGTGGGTATTTAGATTGAAGTATAATCAAGATGGATCAATAAGTAAGCATAAAGCTAGGCTTGTAGCCAAAGGTTTTTTACAAACCAAAGGCATTGATTATGATGAGACTTTTGCTCCTATGGCTAAGCTTGTTACTATCAAGTTGATCATTAGTCTTGCTACAATCTTCAATCGGGAGCTATTCCAACTTGATTTCACAAATGCATTCCTCAATGGTTACTTGGAGAAAGAGATCTACGTGAGCCAATCCGAGGGCTTCATCAATGCAAAGCATGAAGGAAAGGTGTGTTTCTTGAAGAAGAGCCTTTATGGGCTCAAGCAAGCACCTAGAGCACGGTACTCTAGGCTAAACTCTTTTCTCATTTCCATCAATTTTGTAATGAGTGCCTATGATCCATCATTGTACATAAGATTTCATGATGACATGATCATTATTCTTGTTTTGTATGTAGATGACATTATCTTGAGTGGTAATGATCTAGATGGAATTAAAGATGTAAAAATTGCTTTAGCAAAAGAGTTTAAGATGGCAGATCTCGGCCTATTAAGCTTCATTCTTGGAATATAGGTTATTAGAGGATGTGATTTTAGCTTTATTTGTCAATCTTAATAAGCTACATCCATCCTAGATAGATTTGGAATGAAGAATTGTAAAGACATTGAGATACCAATGGAGCAACATGTAAAAGCATCTATTGATGGTGATGAAGCATCCTTTGAGGATATCACATTATATAGAAGGCTTATTGGCTCCTTGATTTATTTAACTATAGCTAGACCTGATCTTAGTTATAGTGTTGGAAAGTTAAGTCAAATCATGCAAAGTCCTCTAGTTTCACATTGGAAGATGGCCAAAAGAGTTCTTAGGTACATCTCATCTACTAAGAATTTTGGCATTTTCTATAGAGGGACTACTCTTGGGTTAAGAGCCAGGTGACAAAGTGGATAGAAGATCAACAAGTGCTTTTGCCACCTTTCTATGTGAAGAAGTAGTATCATGGCTTTCCAAAAAGCAAGATACCATCTCCTTATCTTCAACAGAATCCGAATACAAGGCCTTGACATCAACATGCAAGGAGGTCTTGTGGCTCAAAAGGCTATTGGTGGAGCTTCATGTCATGGAGAAAAAGATTCCTATCATCTACTATGACAACCAATCAGCCCAATCACTTGCAACTAATCCTACATTCCATGCAAGGAGCAAACACATCGAGATTGCTCATCATTTCGTGAGGGAGAAAGTGCAAGCCAAAGAGATCAAGCTCCAACATGTGTCATCATCAAGTTGCTTGGCTGATTTGTTTACTAAATATTTACCTAAAGATTCATTTGTCAAGCTTAGATCTTCAATTGGAGTGATTGATAAAAGTGTTGTTGTTTCCAAGGCTAGATTTGAGGAGGAGTGTGAAAAATTGCCTACATTGGCAAATCTAGCCATGTAGAATATTGTACATTTTGTCAATAATTTTTGTTAGTCACTTGAATGGCCAAAGTGTCACTTGTAAATCCACACCTAAGGTAGGTTACCATGATTCAAGAAGAGTGGTTGTGTCCATTTAAAAGTGATTCTTTCTTTCTAGGATCTAGACCTTGATTTATAATGAGATTTGTACCTACCATGCACCTACCAAGCATGACTCTTGGATCTAGGCTAGGGTTTTCACATTAGGGCAAGAAAGTTGAGTCTACTTCCTT
The DNA here is from genome assembly GCA_029204225.1 of Diphasiastrum complanatum. Classification (NCBI taxonomy): domain Eukaryota; kingdom Viridiplantae; phylum Streptophyta; class Lycopodiopsida; order Lycopodiales; family Lycopodiaceae; genus Diphasiastrum; species Diphasiastrum complanatum. The sequence continues at coordinate 28,813 of MU832185.1, read as the reverse complement.
ACTACATGTTGTATTTTCACCTAACTTTGCAAAGGAAGTGTCTTTTACTATGTATTCTCGTTTTCCATAGTGTGAAGATAGAAACTTTTTGGAGCCTCACGGATTTTCTCTCTATGTATTGTGATTGCTATTGATTCCAATGAAACCAAGCTTTGGCACACTTCAAACTCTGTCTACAGGCCGTACTACAGCTTGATCTTCACACGTGAGAACTCGAATTACAGTTTATGATCAAGTTCCTGATTGTCTCTACTTGTTTTATATCAAGCTGCTAAACTAGATCTTGTTTTCTGATGACTAGTATCTGATAGATTGTTTAACAAGCACACAATCAACCTTGTGGATCATTCAAAGATCCATTTATGGTCCTTAGTACTACACTTTTCACAAAAGCCTCACCCGCAAGACAAGGAACAAGAAGCATGAATGTAGAGTGAGAGCCTAGCAATGAATCCACAACCATAATGAGGAGTAGGGCGAGTTTGGACCCAATATATAGAGCCAAAAGCATCCTGGGCACATAGCCATGCATAGCCCTAAGTTTTCGATACATAGATTCACCTAGAATAGAGTCCTAAGCATGAACCAACTATTCATAGAATTGCTATTGATAACTCTACACATGCATACACTGTCTCATACCTTGTCTAAACTCCATTTAGTGTGTTTTGGGACTCACAAGAATATTAGTTACTTTCGGGTCACGTCCAGTATGACATGGCACAACTAACAGCTTTTTTTTCTGGAGTACCGTGTATTCAAGACTAGGAGTATATTGTATCCTATTTATTGGTCATGGACATAACAACAAGATGACAAAAGTGCGGAAGGGGGCCGAAGTAAATAGGTTGCTCATAGAAGCCTCCTAGCACCATTGAAAATATTGAGCAGAGAGGGGAGAGCATTGGCCAGGTTCCATAAGATGCATGCTTTGATCAAGTCATTGCAACGTGGCTACAAGTGGTGGATTCATGTTGGAAGGCAATGATAGGCTTACCTTAAGTAACTACTCATAGTGGAAAGTGAGGATGGAATCACTTCTTGACATGAATGATGTTTTGGATATTGTTGTAGGAGGAGAGACCAACAACTCAACAAGATCAAGTGAGGTATGACAAGAGAGCCAAAAAAGGCTCTACACATCTAAATTAACACCCAAAAGGGAAATAGAAATAATAGATTGTGGCTAACACTAAACAATAAACAATTAGAAGCATGCCACAATAAAAACCAATGAAAGGAGACAAGAGGAGGCCCAAGCACCTTCCCTCAAGCTATGCACCTTCCAATGGGAACACAAAATAAATGGAAAGATAATTCTCCAAATAATAGCAAGATAGCTTAATCTCAAAAGTGTTGTGTACATGGCAAATACCTCTCCTTTTATAGCAAGGAGAGTCTTCCATAAGTATTCACTAACTTATGGGATTAATTTAAAGCTAGCCATTCTAGAACTCCTAACTTAGGACTTAGAACTTTAAAAGTTTCTAACTTTGAAACTTAAGATAACTTAAGACAAATATTTCTAAGCTTAAGTTTCTTGAGTCTAAGTTCTAATCCTAAGTTTAAGTTATTTTATTATTTTAAGCTTCTACCCATGGACTTACAAAACACATGCCATAGTAGAAGTTTATTGGCAAATACTCACATGTGGGCTTACAAAACACATGCCAAGGAGTTTTATTTATTTATTTTTTAATATTTTCTCTGTGTTTGCACAGTTGTTAACACAAGTTTTCAAGCTTGAACAATCTTGAGCATTCTAGCTCAGTTCTTTAGAGTTGATTTAGAGTTTGCTATTGCGCTTACTGCTTATTAGTGGAAGTGCTTAATTCAGACAAAGTTACAGTTACTCAGAGATAGCTTAGAGCACGCGACTTTGATCCGCAATTCCTTTGTGCTCATTTCCATTCTGATTTGTTTCTTTCACTAAATCAATCTATCATTTATTGCATTCAATATCATATAAGTATGTATAAATTTCTGTAATTCTTTTGTAACCGATAATCTCTTATTATTTGTCTGATAATTCAATGCTTTATGTTTGGCTACGTAATCACTTAGTTGCTAGCGATTTCAAAGTTAGTTGCTAAAGATTGAACGTGATTTCTATCACTACTTTTGTTCAATATTGATAGGCGTAGTCATGCACAAGAAAGAAGGTTTCTTCCACCACACTCGATGAGGTCGTCTATCTACTTCGACTTTGTCGAATTATTTTCTTTCATCTTATCACCTCTTTCCAACAGTGGGGATGAGTTTGTGGCCCGCAACTGCGCTTTATGTGCACTATCATCCACTGGATTGGGTGTTGCTTTGTGCCATTTAAGTGTGGCACAAAATTTGTGTGAGATGTTCTTCATCCACGAATATAGGCTTGTCTTTTACTAGATTAACCCTACCAAACCCTTTTGGTGTTCTACTAATATCTCACATGAAGTCGGTGCTAGTGGTGTACCTTTATAGTTTTATTTCTCACATAAAGTTAAGGTCAATATTGTGTGCTCAATTGATAACTAGTAATCTTAAATATCTTGCTCAATTGATGTACCCCTTGTATCTTATGTGGCTTCTTCTTTCATTGGTAGGCTTACTCTCCAATTGCCTATGATTTCATACGTTGCTTTGGGAAATGATGAATCATAGTTGAAGTATATGATCAAAGATGAATTGAATAAACTTATTAAAAGTGCAACTGATATATATAATATAAGAACAATTTATGAGAACTAGCAAGTTTCATTCCTTCAATTCTTACTGTACATAAATATAGCTTTGTTTATATTCAATAAATTTGATTAGCTCTTAACATTACAAAATAACATGTGTGCTTACAAATTATCCCACCTGATGTTTTATTGATACCAATTATGTCCTATCTCTACTACTTGATCCTCTAAGTTATACTAACATAAATATCTTGACTAAACAATCAACAAAACTAGAATTCAAATAGAATATGAAGGCCTTACATAACCATGTAGTGTATGCCTCTACATGTACTTGATTGTGTGCAAAATATTATAGTGTCAAGTAGGCCATAATATCATCATAAGGGATATACTACATTTTGTACTCACACAAATTTATGCAACTAGATCAGCATAAAAAAAAATTCAAGGTGATCTCAATTTGATTTAAAGTGATAATGAAAGTTCACCATACCTAGGTACATAATCTAGGAGCAAACTAGGATGATATGGATAGTGATAATGGATTCTTACATTATATATGTAGACAATCTCCTATCAAACCTTGCTGATCACATCCCTAGGGTGTAAGATGACGTTGAGTTTACAAAATAGATAATTTGCAAAATATCTATGTCCTACTCAATACAAACGAATCTAGTCGTAGACAAAGACAATGAGACTTTATCAAAACGTGATGAATCCAAAAAAAAAAAAAACAACATGCACTTGTTAGAACTTCTAGGTGTCAAACTTTTGATTTTCTTCAAAAAGTACATTATATCTTTTGTTTATATCTTCATTGTTATGTGTAAATTCGACAAGAAAAAAGATAAATTGTCTTCTAAATGCAATAATTTTTTTGAGTATAATAGCTTTTTCCCTAGCATAAATATATTAATAAAGTGATGAGTATATTAAGGGGGAGGATATATTGGCTTGTACAAAGTTCATATCTAGACTTCCTAATTAGTGAATATGTTTGAAGCACTTGCATACTATGTTCCACCTTACAACAATAACCCATTTGCAAAAGGTTTACCTATTTAGACAACTGTTGTCTATCATAAATATTAAAAAATCCAAACTGATGGCTTGCATCTACATTCTTCTCTACAAAGTATGTAGTCTATTGGCAACGCAAATTGAACAATGAATAAACGTGCAAACAGATTCAAAAGTCCTGAATGTCTCCATATAACAATATAAATAAAAATAGGGCAAGAGAGCCAAGTTAGCTTCCTTATTGCATGCTGGAAATCCACCTAACTTCACAAAGGAAGTCACATTTGCTATGTATTCCAAGCTCCCATAGTGAGAAGATAGATTATTTTTGGAGCTCATTGGCAATCTCGAGCTACTCCACATTGTACATTAAGTTTTTGTGATGCAAATGCAACCAAATCAATCTGTACTTGTTTCTCAGCTTGCAGGACGTACTATAGCCTATAGTACACATGTGCCATGCTGGATTCAGTGATTGATCAATGATATTGATTGTTCTTGCTTGTTGATTGTCAAATTGCCAATCTAGATCAATTTTTTTGTGTCTAGTTTTTTGATAGGTTGTAAAGCAGGCACCCCAATTACTCTTGTGGATCTTTTGTGAATCCATTTATGGTCCTAAAGTACAACAATAATTTCACATGGTATCAGAGCCAAGTACAAGAGCATAAGACATTGATCAAAAGCAAATCCATTTTAGCAAGTTTTGGTGCTAAAAACTAGTATTGAGAGGGCGAGCTAGAATCTTGATTTTGGTGAGGGACTTTGATTCCAAACTTGGTAGGGATACAAATCTACACTTTTCACACGTGTGGTCACCTCTGAACCTGCATTTATTACATGATATTCATTTGATCACTAAGAATTCAATTTTTGAGTTCTTGATGAGATTTTTGGTGCTAATCTTAGCAAAAGCCACCAAGTGTGAGTGCCATTGATTAGATTTGACATATCATGAGATCTAACTAATCTAGGCTAAAGTCAGGTCCTCTAAAATTTTTTTACAGGTCTTGAAAGTACATCGAGAAGTTTTTGTGAGATTTAGTCATGTTTTTGTCCAAAAATGGTGAAAATTGATAGGATTTCATAAGTCTTTGATAGAATCTCATCTAAACTGTGATTAGAAGTCCAAAGATAGGGCTAAAAGTCAAATTTGAGGTAATCAAGACAAGTGAAGCCTTTGTGAGTTTCTAGGTTCGAATCAAAACCAATTTTCTTGAGCTTTGTTTTGTAGAGACCTTCCAAAAGAAAAAAAGTTGTTTTGAATCAAGATCAAGGGGATCTTGCTACTTGAATCTTTGTGCATTTCAAGTAAGTTTCTAGTGGCAAAATTCTGGAAAAGAACTTAGGGAGGGCTGAGAAGTTCAATCTACTTTGTGCTCATTGATTTTCTCAAGAGTAGTCAATAGCGTGAAAAATTGGCAAGTAGTCTGGCTTCAAATCTCTTTTGATCCTTATCAGCTCTCAAGGAGAGAGTGAATTAGACCTAAGTGAGTCTAGAAGTAGTGTTTGGATCTGAGAAAGTTGATTTTTAGCTCAAGCTTGAGTGCTTTATTCTTGGTGAATCAGACAAGACAATTTTTCCAAGCATTATTGACATTGGTGAGGAGAGTGAAATAGATAGTGATGAAGACCTTTGTGGATCTTGATATAACTTTGTGTAAGTCACTATAAGGTTGCAAAAACCTTGGTTTTAACCTCTAATCACAACTCACATGTGTGTACTTTGTGTACCACAATATTTTTTCCATGGAAGCTAAGTGGAAGGAAGAATGAGTCAAGGTTCAAGTGCTAGTCCACATTGTTACGATTTTTAATTGAAATAGATTTTTATTTAAGATAATAATATACTTTTATTGAGCATTTTAGATATGGAGAATTTTTTTCTTTAAGAAAAATGGGTCTCTTTGGCATTATGATTTTTGGTCACCATGTATAATTAGAATAAGATGTCAAGCTACTTATATTGTAATGCAACATGGAGTGCTTGCCATCAAGAGAATAATAACCAATTATTATGTAGTCTACTTCATTGCACAAACATTTGATTTAGTCTTGAAGTTAAAACCACTTAACAAATTGACTTTAAAAAACTTATTGATAGGAAACTGTAAATTATAATCCATGAGTGACTTAAGACTCCTCTAATTTGATTGGACCATATACATGAAAATCTCTCTTTTGATTGGTCCTTTGACCTCATGCCAACACTTTGAAATTAGTCACTCATCAAACCTAATCTTGACACTTGTAGTGTGTGTTGGAGGGTTTGCGGATCCCAAGGCAATCCTAACCCTAGTTAATAAGTGAGAGAGATTTGGCAGCCTGCGTGTGTAAGTCCAACCCAATGATCACATAGTTATTTGATAATTAGAAAGTCAATAAAAGGACTTTATGCATTTTTGCGAGACTTTTAATGTCACGGGCCTAAATGTCAAGTTAGTCAATAAAGTTGGGTCTCCCACCAAAATTGGTTCAAATTCAAGTTCAAATTTATTCCCTCCAATTATTGAATGGGTTCCCACTCTTTTTTAAATATGAATAGTTAGGGAGGTAAGAATTAGTCAATAGGAATCGGGGCGCACATCTCCTTTCCTATATAAGTAGCAATTTCGAATGATTGTACATGTTCCATCTTCATTTCGATGCAAGCAGATTGGTTCTCTTATGGAATGGACTTGTGAATGTCCTTGCTCTCTATCTCTATTCCTCCGTCTCTCATGCTTTTGTTGTATTTGCTAATTGTTGGATCTGAATATTATTGGACTTGCTATTAAGCTATTATCATTGTGGATCTTAGGGTTAATGGTTGTAGTGTTAATGGATGTTAGAGTTAGATGTGGATCTTCCATACATGCTGAATTTTGAGATATACTATCACTCTCACGGGATCAAACCTCCGCATGACAACTACTTTCATCTCCTTGATGCTTGTGTGCTTGGATATTGGGTTGGGGATAGGATAGGAAATAAACCCACTACAGTGAGCCTAACTAACTCGAGCTACATCACAAATCACTTTTGGTCTAATTATGGAGATACATGTGTACTTGACTATTTTGCCTCCTGAGCCAAAAATGGCCCTATCACTAGCTTACACATAGATGGTAACAAAGAAAATTTGTAATGCCCCTAAACTCAACATAGATGGCTTTTTGTATTTTTCACATTTAAAAGTACATATTTGCATCATTGTTAAATCTAAAAATTATCAAACTACAAAAATATATTTATCCAAAAAAAGATTGTTTATTATTAGCTTCTTAAGCTCCTTGTCTGAAATATGTATCTCTCAAACATATGATGTCTTGTAGAAGTTCACTTTTAAAAAATGATGATTTTGTAATGCTTGATATAAATAAGATGCGTTTATCGCAAACATAACATCTAATTGAACAAAGCCTATACTATTGCACTTTTGGATATCTAATTTTTAATGTGTCCAAGCCCACCATGTGATCTAAGCATATATTTGGACTTACAATCTATGAAGCTTTATCTAATGTTCACTCTCAAGTGAACCACAACATCCATTCCTCTACAAAAATGTCAATGATAAAAAATAAATTGGATAAAAAATAGAAAAACTTGTGTGGTTGGCATTCTAAAGATTCAAACATAAGTCAACACACTAGCATCTATGTAACATGTGTGTTCAACAAATTAGAAGAACATGTGTGGTTTCAATTCGAAGGATTCACACACAAGTCAACACACTAGTAACATCTATGTAACATGTGTGTTCAACAAATTAAAAGAACACGTGTGGTTTTACTTCTAAGGATTCAACAAATCAAATAATTAAGACCCACAAATTTTGAAAGGCCAAGACAAGTAGAAACAAAAAAAATCAAAAGAATAATTTTTGATAAAGAGAAACACATGTATTTATATTTGATTAACATCAAGGAGAATGAATTTTATAATTTACATTACATTGGTTGGGAACACAATTCTAAAAGACGTGTTTAGAATGGACTAATGTTCAGAAGAGTGCATTCTATAATCTATAGTATATGTCTTGCCACAAAATTTCTAAATTTATTTCTACTAAAGGATATAACATATTTTGCTATCACGAGCCGAAAGAGACATATTATCCTTATCCAAATTGGTGGTCTAAAAGCATCAAACATGATAATCTTATTGAAGTATTTGAGGCTATCATGATTATTTGCAACTTGTTGTCTAATCAAATGGATAAAGGAGAACCTCGCAACCTAGCCAGCCAAGCACTAGCACCAAGCAGCCTCCATGTTTGAAGACATTGACAGTGAAGGGCACAATGTAGATAAGCAAGGAGATTGAGTGATGTTGATTGAATCCCATTTATTCTCATCCAGCACAATTCAAAAAAATAGCTCAAGGTCCATCGTTAGGATCTCTTTTCAACTATAAGAAGCCACTTTTTTTAACCATGTTAGTAAAAGTTATAAGGCTAGAGTCCATGATGTTTTCATATGCAATGGTCAAGATCTATTCATGGCAAAAACCCACATGTACATCTCTCCCACATAAGTTATTGCCCTGCATTCATGCTCCCACATATACTTCTCAAGTGAGTTGCAATTGATGTTTTTGTACAACTAGCTGAAATAAAATAATCACATATATTAGAATTGGTATCAATTAGTTATGTTTTGGCTTTCAAACTAAGTTGTCTTAAATTTGTAAATTACCCAAAAAAAAGAAATCAAGTTCAATTTTTTGTTTCAAATAAGAATTTAGGATTTTTTTTAAAAAAAACATGAATAAAAAATCATATTTCCCACCATGTTGCAACCTTGGCATGGCTTGTCCAACAAGGACCTAGTACCTAGTAACTACACTTGGGTCCACCACTTGTATACAGCCTTATGTAATCTTGTAGGTCCCACTTTTGTACTCATCTTATATTTGTTCAACCTATCAAGGTAAATGGATCCATATGGCCATGGATTTTATCATGAGATTGCCAACAAAAACTATGGATTGGTGGAATAGCATCCTTATTTAGTGGAAAGTGTGGATAAGATATGTTGTTCCATCAAAGACTACCTTTATTGCTTCTCAAATTGCAAATATATATTTTCACAAAATGTTTGCAATGCATGGACTGCCTCAAGAAATAGTCAATAAAAGGAATGTTGAGTTAATGAGCAAGCTCTAGCAAAATTTGTTTTTTTCTCTAGGAATTAGATTCAATGCCTAGAATTTGCTACCATCTGCAAATAGACAATAAAAAAATGACATGTAAATGAGAATAAGAATTTTATATGACATTTCAACTTTGACATGCACATGACTTCGGATGAATGGTTATGTTTATTTGAGTTATAGTATGAGAAGAGTAAGGAGTTATCTAGGCATGGCATGCATCTTCATGAAGTATTTCATGGCTATATAGTTGATTAATTCGATAAACAAGTTATAAACTTTGAGTGCTAATAAGGAAGACATCAAAAGACGGCAAGAATTGTAGGGCGGAACTGGCAGAGATAGGCTGCGACATGCTGATGCATTTTCTGCTTTGAGAGGGACTCTTGTGTGGCTTATTCTCTTTCCACTGCTGTCTTTTGTTCTTCTATCCATCTCTGTGGCTATGGTGAGGCTCCCTCAGCCTTGTGTGACTTAGATTGATTGAAGGCTTTCTGTTGCAGCCTCCTCCACCCTGTGTTTTTTTGTTACATAGCAGTGGTATTTAGCATTGGTTTATTCTTCTCTTGCTCCACCAGTGTTTTTTAACACTTCTTGCAGCCTGTCTCTGCTTTTGTGCATGTTGCTATCTCGTTTTCCCTTTCCTTCTGAGTTCACGCTAGTCTTGCCCTTTTCATAGTTTGCATATTTTTCTTGTCCTTGGTCTCTTGTTTCTATGGCCTCCAACAGGCCTTCCCGCGCTCATTCTCTCTTTCGTCCCAAGCCAGCTCCTTTTTCTCTTCTTAACAGGTTCAAGCACTCTATCCCTCCTTCGGTGGTTAATGACTCTATCCCTCCTTTTATTAGTGCACCTAATAACTTGCATGTTTACTCAAGGGGTCTTCTTCCTTTCCCTGCATCTGTCCTTGCTCCCCGCAGCTTTGTGGATGCCCTCAAAGACCAGCCTGTCTATCTAGCTTCCCTTCCCGCTTTGGATAAATGGTCTGTTCTCAAAAAAGTTACCGTCTCTAAAGATCCTAGCAAGATGTCAGACGATTTCTCCTCTCTTGTTTCTTCCTGACCTTGAAGCCCTCTCGGTCTCCCAATATTCTCTTTCCCAACACTTTGATCGCCTTATTCTTCGGTGCCTTCATTCCTGATCCTCCCGCTTTTAAAGACTTCATTAACCAGTTCATCATCTCTAATTTCAAGTTCTTCACCAGTTTTGAAACACTAGTTGCCAATTGTTTCCTACTTCATTTCAGCACAAGTTGGGTGCCTCAGAGGTTCTCCTCACTTCTCCCCTCCAATTTAAGAGCTCCTTGGTTTTTGCTTTTAAGTTTAGCAATGTTTTTAACCTGCTTAATGCTTCCTCCATTACTCTGCCGATTCATGTTTCGCTTCTCTTTTTTGTCGGTCCTCATTTCTTCTTCTTTCAACCTGTTTCAATGCACAAAGCACTCATTTTTTTTTTCGTGTGCGTGCACCGCTTGGCCCATTGGTCGGGTTTGTGTTTTACTGGGTTACCGCCTTGATCCACCTTGTCTACTTAGTGCTCGAATGATCTCTCATGATGACTTCATCTGCCACAATTTTAGAGCGTCGCTGAATGTCATATCAAGCGTCCTCATGAGTATTGACCTTAGACTGTAGTAGGACGATGGTAGAGTCCTTATAAAATGTAAGAACTGTTGCTTTGGTGGAATAGCATGATTTTGATTTGCAACTGCTAGTTGATTGAAGATGGCCTTCATCTTCCCAGCATGCTTGTCCAGATCACTGCCATCCCACTTCATGTTCAGAAGTTGGTTGTTGAGATGCAAGATCTTTGCACTTGTCATATGCTCATGTCTGGCTTGTAGCCTTTCCCACATTTCATGGTTGGTTTCACAGTCCACTGTGGTCATCATGATAGAGTGATAAGCGTCATTGCTCTATCATTCCTCGTTCTCCATTCAATCGGATTTTGTTACGGCCTTACTTTTGTCCCATCTACTATGCTCCATAAGCCTTCTCCTCTGAGTAACATCTTCATTTTGTGTTTTCAGATAGCATAGTTGCTGCCATCGAACACGCTCACAACTTTTTGTTGTAGGTTTGCTATCATTTGATAATCTATGTCCTTGTTACTAGTCTGCAGCGCTTTGATACCACCGAAGCGGACTAATAGTTTCGACCTCAGTTGCAGCTAGGAATGCCAAGGATTCGGAAGCGTGCTTATGTCGCATTTTTCGGAAAATGTGAAAAATACGAAAATTATGAAAAACCCGATAGTCAGTGAATCTATGCACATTTGCACATTTTAACCTCTTTCAGAAATGTGAAAACCCGAAGAAGAGAAAATGCAAAAAATGCAAAAAACCCGACAAAATTTTAGACGTTCAGTTTTTCAAGCCGCGAACTTGCAACCTAATTCTGATTGCAAGAACAATGTCATTGACTTATCAGAACTGTAGTACATACATAAAATGGCATTCACATTTCCATGCACAGTAGAAAACCTGACAAGAACGATCTATTTACTCAAAATATTTTTGGGAAAAGAATACAAAGCTTGTCGTAGATCAACGTACAAGTCCTACAGTTTTCTTCTCTGTCTTTCTCTCTTACTCTCTCTCATTCTGTGCTCCTTGTGGGCACATATATATTCTCCAAAACACTTTCTTCTAAAATATTCTTGTAAACTAATGGTTACGCTAAAAGCTAGTTAGTTGCTACTGTCATCTTCTATGGGAATAAACTGTGCTTGCGGTTGTCTCTTTCAGTGGGAACAAACTGCGCCACGTTTCTTCATATTAGTTGTTCTTTTGTTTTTTATAATTGTAATTTTGACACAAAGGGATAAACCTATAAGTGGTTAAGAATTGTCCTTGATCACCCCATTGAGTTTCAGACAAAATGAACTAAACTTAAAACAAAAACAAAAGATTGATGATTTTTTTTGTTGCATTTTGTCTTTCGAGACCCTTCATCTTTCAATTTGGACCTCTCCTTTTGAGCCCTTCAAGGTGAAATTTTCTTAACCTTCATTTCTCATCTTAGGTATCGGCCACCTAAGCATATTCTTGAAGGCTTCAAAACAAAACAAAACAAATTGGAAGGGCATCTCTCCATAATTGAGAGCAAGAGCAACCCGTGAGGAAATTTCCTTGCAATATGATTAAAGATGAGTCTGCAAATTTTCTCCTATTTGTCAACAATCTTAGGCAGCAATGGTGGACAATCACTCCTACTTCTAATTTGCCCCTCATTCACACTCAACAACATGCAACAAAAAATGCCTCTAAATTAGCAAGAAAATCGTTGAAATGGTGACTTTTTATGTCAAATTATGCGGGGTTTGAAGAGGATTCAATTTTCTCTCAATATTGGGGTAAGACAATTTATCTTCAATGAAAGAATTCTAGTTGCTCTATATCATGCTCTCTTCATACATGATCTATTACAAGAAATTTTCAAACATCAATTGAAGAGCTGTCTAATACCAGTAGATAGGGAGTCACAATGTCCACTACTCAAATTGCAAGTACTAAAGACTTATGTAATAACAATTAGGTATAGTGAACTATTATACATGTTAGATAGTAACACAAAGGTCTCATTAAGGGCTTGAACTTAGCATTATACTTTCTATTACAAGCTTTATTAGATTATATTTTGCCTTTACTAGCCATAACTTCCATGCATGGATCAATCAATGTTCAAAAGATCAATTGGAAGACAATGTCAAATATTACATTCACAATGGATCATTGCTAATGCAAATTATATTCAACTATTTTTATGGATTCATTCATAGTGTTGAAGGAAGTTTGCAATAAATTCGTGTCTAATAACATAGTTGATAGAGAAGAACTTGAAACAATATTTCGAGGGGTACCAAAATGGATGAGCAAGCCTATGCTTGGGCCTCGACCATATGAACTAAGGGGACCCAAGCAACCACCAAAACATATAAACTAACAAATTCTCCAATGCCATCCTTTTCAAAGACATCATATATCAATCATAAATGATGTTGACCAGAGATCAATGACTATTAATTTAGCGTTGCTAAGTCGTGACAAGGCTCATTAGCTAATGTTTCTATCTTCAATAACACCTTGAATTGATCGCAAAACTACAGAGTTATAACGAATCAATTGCCACGTAAAAACTATTGACTAGAGTAAGGAATTTTTGAGGCACAACAAAATTTGTCTAGTGGTGAATAATACTATGGTCTAGATGATTTTCACTAAGCTCAATTTACCCATTGGTCAAAAATACAATGTTCTACATGATTTTCCACCAACCATTGATTAACTTGCTCAATTTGTCCACTAGTCTCTAGATTAAGAAGATAAAAGACATGGTTAAACCTCTGAACCATGTGATTTGTAGACATTCTCTAGAGCATGTAGGCTACTTCAGAGCTATCCGTCATTTTGAAAGGCACAAAATATGCATTTTTAGGTGTTCGATTCACTACATATATGTCGTTATAAACTCCTTTGGTATCAGTAATGTTTTCGTGAAATTCATATTTATAGTCGCAATGTTTTGAAGAAACAAATAATTGATCTTCACGCATATCACCTTGTTTGTTTGGCAACATTGTTTTATATAACCCCACCCAATCAGATGAATTTTTCATTTTCTTAGAGGCAAAAACCATATGTCCCCACACTACTAAGAGACCAAAATTTATTGAAGTGAGGAATGAGTAAAAATTCAACCTTTGTCATATACAAGAACTTGCCTTTCCCTTTGATAGCGTAGACGATCATCACAAATCGGGATCCTGAAAATGCTTTGTCAAAAAACTTCAGAGACATGAAGGGAGTCTCAAGTCTATTTTCGTCTAGGAGACCACATTCCTCTTGGACACTGTTTTACTCACATCATAAAGCTCCACCATCAAGAATTGAAAACAACAAGCTACAGCAAAAGATAGAGAGATGACTCTTTGTGGATTCATGCATTGATTCTCAATTGATTTGAGTCAATTGAGTTTTAGATTCAATTCCAGCCTTACTTTCATCATCAGTTTCAGCTTTAGTCTTCTCTCTCTCTCTCTCTCTCTCTCTCTCTCTCTCTCTCTCTCTCTCTCTCTCTCTCTCTCTCTCTCTCTCTCTCTCTCTCTCTCAAACACACATGCTGCTATGTCAAGTTGGTTTGTACCATTGTGACTATAAAGTTCTTCGTATTTCATCTTACAATTTCCTTGTCCATAAGAAAAACAAGAACACGTAGGTTGGCAATTCAAGGATACTGAACCCAAAATTCTAGTAGGAAAGTAATAGCTCATACATTGAGATCAGATTTTCTGTTTGCACCATTTGTCTAATCAAAGGATACATTTTAAGTCAAATGACAAGTGGCAAATGTTCACATACTTCAGATTCAGGGTTATTTTAACATGCAAGAAATGCTGATTTTTTGTCAGTACTTCCAACCAAGAAAAAGAACAATTATAGGTAAAAAAAACCCGAGTCACTTGAAGAAGAGTGAAGTAACATTTTGCCATCCTTATTCAAACAATAATATAAAATCTTTCATGTAGCATGATGAAGCCAAAATTTCATACTCAAAAGTTTGACATATGCAGCCTACTTGGATATGCTCGTCATCAACATAATCTAGCATAGGCATGGAATTTTGCTACCTGGACAATGCCCTCAAACAAGTCCCATTAGAAAAACTTACACGCTGCGTTTTAACAGCTTTAAGAAGTTGCCATCAAAAACAGATTCCAGGCCAGATACAAAGTTGCTAGAGATTTCACTCCACTTCTATCACACAATACTGTAAAACCACATTGCACTTGAAAACCAATGAGCAGCTAGAGAAGTTTAGGCAGACTTCTGAAGATGGAAAAAGAAAACAGGCATGCATTGCTGCAAAGAACAGCTTAAATTTAGCAGCAAAAATCATGCGCAAAAGTAAAATGTGAATTTCTTTTATACAGTCTGTAAATATTTAGCAAATTAAGGTAGTTCCATTTAATTGCTAGCTTTATAAGCATGTGAATACAGCTAGATGTCACCCAACAGATGTCCGTACAAAATATCAAACAAGCTGTCTGCATATTGGACATGAACCATGTCGAGATAGCCACTTATCAACACAATCCAAGTGAAAACTGTGTTCACAAAGTGGTAAGCACCGAACAATCTCCCCAGGCTGCAAATCCTGTTGCAAATCATGTGGAAAAAAAAATAAATCTATGAATAGAAAGGAATTGTATCAACTATTTAAAGCAGAGAAGCATTTGTTTTTTAATGATTGCAGGTTTAGGGTACTGTGTGTAAAAGCAATGTCCCATGGCAAACCTGCAAGCAAATGGTGCAACAAACTCCACCCAATGAATCCAATCCTTCTTGTGTTATGACATGCCACGGAAGTTCCTTCAAGGAAGCTTCTGAATATCCCTTGGCTCCTACCTCTGGTCCAAACATCTCATATAGCTCTTCATAAGTCATGCTGTCAATGTTAACCTGTAAAGAGATGCAAATTGCTAGCAAACTCAAAAAGGCTGGAAATTGAGCACTTCAGTATACAGTATCTATGATTGCTCAAGCTAGACACTCTTTGATCACGAAGTGATCGCAAACATGGCTCAATGCTTGATAACTAGCATATAATAATGTCTGAGGCCAGACCATATGACTTTGGAACTTACCATACTTCCCAGTCATATAAAACAACCTCATTCTGTACAGCATATGGAACGTGTTCTATACAAACAATGGAAAAAATATTCCCACATTCCATATAGAATGTTCCTTTTAATATATGGCTATGGCAAAAAAATCAAAAAACGATAATCAATTAAATAAAAACCTTCATGTGTGCAGAACGAAACCGTTCTGTATATACATACAGAACATGGGACCCAGAAAACGTTAAGGAATAGGTAGCTCTGGAAATTACATAACCTAAACCCTAAACCCTAGGCACAAAAATCTAAACCCTCAACCAAAGGTACATTTCTAGAATGTGGAAATTTGCAACTAAGATGGCTGAAAAATCGAGACATTGACTGATGCCAGAAACCCTGAACCCTAAACCTATAGGACAGTCAACTACGTCTGAAGATACCAATACTTGCACAACTCCTTGCTATTTTGTAACAATATCTGTTCTTATAAGAAGACTGAACAAACTTTGCTTGCTACTATACCTGCCAGGAATGAGATGTTAACACAGCTGGTCCAATCTGCTCCTGAATGAATCGTCCGCTCAAGACATCATCGAGTAACTCGGCCTGCCACAGAAAAGCATACATCTGCTTTTTAAGGATCAAGAAAAAGCCACACACAAAATTTGCAAACCAATTTCCAGTATTTAGAGACCACATAACAGACACATGCACATGGTGTGCAATATGACTTAACATGTTGAGAAAAATTGAATTGGGTTCGAGTGTCAACCATTGATGAACGAGATGCCGAATTCTGGGAGTTGAAATATGCTCGTGAAGCTTCTAAAAACTCAATTGATAAGACTGCACCAGCTACAGCTCCCAAGCCTGCTCCACGAATTACACCACAATTGGTTGCTCGACCAGCTATAGCACCAGTAACTGCCCCTGTGAATGCCCCTACTGCAATACAATTGCCAGATGTACAAAAAGAAGATTCAAGACCCTTATTTTAGGCCTAACATAATCTAAAGACATGAGAGCTCCAAGCAGTAGGTCTATAAAAAGTGTCAGAACCGATTCATATTGTGTTTCTCTTGCATGCCCTTCGAAGAAAAGTGAGATAAAAACAAAATGAGGCTAATAGAGTATTATCAAAAGGATCACAGTAGGCAGCAGTTTTGCAGTCAAACAATGTTCTTACGCAAGGCAAGCAGATCACTTGTAAGGGTGGAGATTCAATGAGCTACTAGATTTGTTGAGGATCTACATTGATCATTATGAAAGGATTCTTCCTTATCCCTAACCTTACGCTGAGTTTCAAAAAAACCTCATTTTGTGAGGTTACAGCCTGCAAAGTCTAGAATTGAAGGCCAAAACCTTTAAGCAAATTTAATAAGTTATGTTGCATATAAAAGGGAAGAGGAGTGTGAATACAAGTTGTACGCCTGTGGCTTCTACGGTCTTTCCGGCATAACAAAAATCCTTGTTATGAGCAATACCGATCTGTGACAAAATGTGGGTACATTGCAAGTGCAAAAAGGAAGCATCAATGGCTGTCAAAGAAAACTCATTTAGAACCATACACTAGAAGAATGATCCTAAGGCTCCAATGAGATATATGACGGAAATAATTGGGTTCATGGTGGAGAAGATGGAATGCATGCAAGAAGAGCTTCACAGCATGGAGGCTATGATGCATAATCAGATGGAAAAAATATAGTACAGTAGGAACAGGACTCCAGGACCATGGGTCGGAATGTTTTTTTAATTAAAAAAAAACAGGTTTCTCTTAGCTCTTAGATATGAAACGATGCTTCAGACTCTTTAGGTTTTGGCATTAATTTGTTATCAACATCAGAGCGCATGGAGGACGAAGGTAAATGTTTTAGAAAAGGCTGCTCCTGAAATGCAATACTTTTTTAACTTGTTGGGAATCAGGATAGACCCAAGAACCAGTGATTCAAGAACTTGAACGCAATGACGAGGAAGAGCAACAGGAGAGGACAATGGACTTAAGAAGTGTACAAAGCGAGATAGGAGAATAGGCAGTGGAGACAAATGAATTCAAGCTGACAAGATGTCGTATTGGAGAGACGAGATAAAAAAAGAACCTGAAAATTTATCTAGAAAGAAAGAGGTTGAGAACATAGATGGGCGAGTTGATGGTGTTGAAGCTGATCGAGAGGATACTGTGACGTTGCAGTCTGGTTGCCGGAAAAGAATTATAGCTCTTACGTGATCCCGAAACAAGCCAGCCAATAATCTTTAATATCTAAATTCCTTTGTTAATAAAATACGTATTTTTGGAAAAAATGTTTTGGTCAAGTTCTGGTTCTGGAATGGAACGTGTTCCGTTTCGGAACAGGCAACTAAGGCGCTAGTAAACACCAAAAAGGACGAGATGACAATGTTGATCAAAAAGAAACAGGAAAGAACACAACATGCCCTAAACCTACAGATGGTTAAGATCAAAGAGGAGGAAAAAGAAAACAGTGTGAAGTGGCGAGCACCTTCTTCTGAGATATCATGCACATACCAGAACCAGAATGTTCAGAAGCCTACAGAGCAGCTAAGAAGGGAAGAAAGACCAAGGCATCTTAACACTGCTCTAGAAAGAGCCAAAGTACTCAGACATAGATCTCACTTGAAAGCGCCATAGGTTTGGATAAATGATAACTTGACTAGACAACAATTTGCAACAACGGAGGAATAAAAAGGAGTCAAGGTGGCACAAGGAAAGGAATTCGGAAGACATCATTGATAAGATGCACTCATCAAGATTTGAAGGGCCGCCAGGCTCGGTGGGCCGAGCTGACGCAGGAATTTCATTTGGAAATTTGCTTCCGAAGAGGAAAGGAAAATGTGGTCGCTGATGACTATCTCGGATACTGCAACAGATGAGCTTTACTGTAGTTGAGAATGATCTCATGGAGGAGATCAAGAGAGCCCAGCAGAGCGACGCACATTGTTAGCGTGTGTGGCCAGATGCGCGCAAGGTCCGGAAGAGTCAGTCGAGGCAGTCACTTCCTCTAAAGCATACACCAGTACATATCTAACATACACCATGAAGGATGGTATGTTATTGAAAACGGAAAGGTTTTCGTGCCAAACATGAGAGATCTTCGTCGTAAGATACTTCATGAGTGCCATGATAGTCCTTGCACGGGGCACTCGGGTATTGATAAGACCAGTGAGCTGGTAAGAAGGCATTATTTCTGGGCACGTTGCAGGGGGACATCAGAGGGTGCGTCCAGCATTGCACGGCTTGTCAGGTGAACAAGGCTGAGCGGGCAAGTCCTCCGAGCTTCCTCAACCACTGGAGATTCCTACAAGGTGGGAAAGTATCTCCATGGATTTCATTGTAGGGCTACCCATGACCCAGACAAATTTCAATTCAGTTATGGTAGTGGTAGAAAGATTTTCCAAGATGGCTCACTTCATCGCAACGACCAAGAAGGTCACAGCTCTGCAGGTTGCTAAGTTGTTCATTCAGAATGTCGTCAGGTTGCATGGACTTCCAAAGTCCATTGTGTCTGATAGGGATCCCAAGTTTACAAGAAATTTTTGGATTGAGGTGTTCGCCAGGTTGGGAACACAATTGCGGATGAGTAGCTCCGTGCATCCTCAAACGGATGGTCAAACAGAGCGAGTGAACCAAGTCTTGGAAGATATTCTTAGGGCAATTGTTAGACGCCAGTTGTGCTCTAGCACAGTCCCGGCACGACCAGTTACTAGGGGCCGAGGTCCATGGCATTGGCTAGGGCCAGTTACTAGGATGGACACCAGGGGACCAGTTGGGTCCAGTATATCATTGGCAGTGACCCAATGTGACCGCCTAACAGGATGTCAGTGGGCGGAGTTATGACCGTATGGACCCTAGTCGTCAACAGCGGAGATGCCTCTGTTTGACGAGCAGCCAGCTGGCAGTTATGTTGGGTGACCATCTGTGTCACTTGTCCATGACGGGGCACAGGGGGTGGTGCCTCAGTCACGCACTGATTGCAGGTACAAGATTTCATGGAACCATGGGGACTGATCACCCCTTGCATGGCATCCATGTGTCCCAGGCCCAGAATAGAAATCAGATAGACTCAAGAGGAGGGCACCTGTGGATGGGTGGATCATTCCTCACACCGGCCATCAGAGTTTGAGAGCTCTCGGGAGATTAAAGTGCAACAATTATGGACTGCCTCCGTCACAAGTTAGGGAAACCCGAATGATGGATAAGCTAAGAAAGTCTTGTGTGGTTCACCAAAGGGATTCTGATATAGTTTTCGATATACTTTAGTTAAGGACCTTTTGAACCCATTGCATGGAGACTAATTGTTACAAACCCTAGTTACTCAAACCTCCAAGTGCCGGTTAACTACAACCGAACGATTCACGTTCCACCCCGCCATAGGACCTAATCCA
Source organism: Diphasiastrum complanatum (assembly GCA_029204225.1). Lineage (NCBI taxonomy): Eukaryota > Viridiplantae > Streptophyta > Lycopodiopsida > Lycopodiales > Lycopodiaceae > Diphasiastrum > Diphasiastrum complanatum. The sequence goes on along the minus strand of MU832185.1, from coordinate 8,962 downwards.
GGTCCACCCACCGTGCCCTGGAGGTTTGCAATAAGTAGGTTTGTAACACTGATGGCCTACATGAGTAGAGCAGTTGCATGAGAATATTTGGGAGGAGAGAGCATGCAGCGAGAGCACCTACAAAAAGAGGGGGTTCTCCTTCTAAGGGCTCATTCTTACTATTCAACTCTTGGTGATTACTATTCAACTCTTGGTGAGTGTTTGGAGTGTGCTCTTGTGGATTCCTTAGGAGAGCATGCTTCTCTTAGCACAAGAGTGATCGTGTCTCCTCACAGTCTATGGTTGGAAGGTTACGTATAGCAGGCTTCCTTGTTTTCTATTGATCATTGCAGGTTGGTTCTTGGGAGTTCGTCCCTGCTTCCTCAAAAAAAAAAACCACGCATATTTTACATTTCACCATTTTGATTTGCTCAAAACTTAGCTAGAAAGCATAGCTATTGTACGAAATGCACGAATGTGTGCATGCTTGTGCGCCTTTGTGCTTGTGCGTGTGATAGACACAGAGAGATAAAAAAAGGGGCAAGGGGCAACCTATGGCAAACACCCCCGCGACTGCTCCTGACAACGCGTTTGACACCAGATGCGGAATACCACACACTGAAAATCGCACACTTTGGCCGCTTCTGCTCAATGCCCTCAAATTCCCAGATTCCTGGTGCAAATCAACCGCACGACCAGACTCCCCATCATTCGACCTCGAACTCGGAGGACTTCTGCCGAAAATCTGTTGCCATCCGGATTGCAAATTGCCACACATACCACACATTCCATTCAATCCCTCATTTTCAAACGTGCAAACCAGGCAAATCCACCTTTCTTCTTCCATTTCAGCCCTTTCTGTCATTCCATTCATGCAATTGTTCTATCACAGGAGAGACCCCCCCATATAAATATCAGCACCAGCAAGCTTAAAAGGAACTGGAGGCCTTAAAGGAGGAAAACCCAGTAAAGAGGCATATATATGCCTGCAAGGAAGGAGTCATGGCAGCACCACAGCAGCAGCAAAATGATGATTGATTGTGTCACAGAAGCAGCCCCCTTCGTATATAATTCATGAACAGCAACAAGAGTTAAGGCTTAACGGAAGGAGAAAGTATGCAGGTGATTGAGAATGGCAGAAACACACAAGCATTAACGTCCAAAGCTCCTTCGCCATCGCCACTCCTCCCCTCCTCTCTATATCTCCCTCACTCCCCCTCTCTCTCCCTCTCTCACACACACACACACGGCCTTCATCTTCATGGACCCTGGCAATGATGGATGCCATTTTGAAGTGTCAAACCGTCACACGTTTCTGGACGGCCGTGATAATGAAGAGCACTTCCTGAAAAAGATTCCCTTCAAATGAAGCTACGTACAAGTCAAATTGAAAATGAAGGGTGACTGTCAAATTGCATCATTGGCCGCATACGTCGCCTTCACGTTTCTTGTGCTTCTTGGCAAATTAATGTGCGCCATATATATATTTTAATAATTCTAATGATGATATGGTATTTATGTACGGTGGGTGCCTATTGGTCCTTCATTTGGCCAAAACGTGTTACAATTACTCGTACTTCACGATGACGCGGTGAGTTGGGTAGAGTTGTTTACTATGCAAACGGAAAAGTCCCGTGCTTCATGATTTGATTTTGCGAAATAAAGGCTGATGTGTACGCTATGATTGTACACAACCAAAGCTGGTAAAAAGTAATTCATGGTTACAACAAAATAAAAATCAAAGTTGATTTGAAAGATCCCCGGAGGCTTTGTCATACATGTGTCATCTCAAAGTTGAAAAATGCCAATTATTAACATTCTCTTTTCTCGGGTTTCTTTAACATGATACCTATCTCCTTGAGGTTCCCTCCAATTTCTTACATCTTTTTGAAGTTATCAATTTTTAGAAATTTTTGTCTTCAAGATCCTACATCTCCATGTGAAAACGATAAACTTAAAATTTCCTGCATTTAAAAATAGTTGTCAATTTTTTTAAAGTCAACTTTTTTATGCAATCAATTTTCAACGAAAGATGTCGGTTCCATTCTCAAGAGATGTCAACTTTCCCGAACACATAATCACCAAATAGCCAAGCCTTGTTCAAAGTAAGTTGTTTCATGTGTCTCTTCTCCACTACCAATCGAAATTCAAGCGCTCAGGTGGTTAGCTTGGCATCCAAAGTTTCTTTGGTCCCAGGTTCAAACCCCCCTTGGAAACCAAGATGCACTACCAATCGAAATTCAAGCACTAATTTCCATCGTCAAAGCTTCAAAAAACACTTCAGTCAAACTGGACTACATTGCGAGGCAAGCCTATCTAAATTAAAGTCGACCTTGCATGATCAAGCCCAACAAGTTGAGTTGGCACAAGTGATTATTGTAGCCACGGTGGTATAGGCTCAAGTCCCACTAAAATAAATGCACCATTGACATCTTGGAGCCTTGTGCTCCATGCTTAGGCTAAGCTTATTACTTGACATATCGTATATGATTGTACAAAACAAATGCTAGTTATCTTAGACATGAGCCAAGCGCTACGTACATGCTAGAGTCCCATCGAATGCACCATTGACATCTTGAAGCCTTGTGCTCTATGTTTAGGCTTGGCTTATTACTTGACATATTTCATATGTTTGTACAAAACAAATGCTAGTATCCTTAGCCATGAGTCAAGCACTACAACAACAACAACAAAAACCGAATTACCATTTTTGTTGGGTTATTTACATTTTTTTGTTTTAACAATCAAAGAAAAATATTATTTGATTATAAATTATAGCTACAACCACACAAGACCAAGTGAAGTTTCCTTGAAAGTTTAATTCAAACTTAGATCTTAAGAAAGAGACCCCAATTATTAGTCTTGTAAATATAGTTTGAAAAGCTCAACATAATGCCAACCACTTCTATACCTTTACAAAAACAAAAACAAACAAACTTTCATCAACCTCGTATATAAGTGCTCCAATTAGTAAACGGTAATTAGACAACAATAACAAAAACTTACAAGATTGCTTCATCAAACATATTCATCAAAAGTGAAGCAACAACGTTGAGACAAGTCAAAGTGGAAAAGAGAGGAACTTGTCAATGAGACTGGCCAAATCAACCGATGGTGTCACATCCATCCACAACAAAACATTATTTTAGAACAAAATTCTAGTGTGGGAATTGCATATGTCAATGCAAGATCTCAGTTGTTATCTAGATCTCATCATGAAAACAAAATCCTGACATTAGTCGATGTATTTGGATGGTCCAAAGAACTACAATAGAAAAATAATCTATAATTAGTGTTAGTTTCCATAGTTTGTTTTAGTATTTTTTACGGGTTTTTGTGTCTATTTTACAAACCACATAGGTTAACCATAAAGAAGAAAATTCTATTTTCATGTTAAACGTAATAAAAACATTGTGATTGTTGGGAGTCGAAGTGTGGGAGCAAGTGAGTTAGCCCAATGAGGTCTAAGAATGTTTATAAAGAAGGCAGTTACCTTACTCTAAAGAAACATATGTTTTCCTAGGTTAAGTAGAAAGCCCACATGGCCTCTGCGTGCATAAGCCCCCAGGTTACTTAAAATTTAACTTAAGACTTATAAACCTAATACATTAAATTTAGTCCTAAATTCATATAAGATTTACAAAGTTAAACCTAGACTTTTACTCAAGAAGTTTATTCATAATATCACTCACACTTTTGGGTACATGAGCCAATCTATGTGTATGCATTCCTTTCTCTCTCTTTTATGCTTATGCTTAATATTGTTTATGGGATTGCATAGGGCATTACTCTTGTGCTTTGCATATTAAAATGCTTGTGTGTTCTTGGACTTTGTGTTAGAATAGTGCTTATGGGATTATGTGTGTGGTGTGGTCTAAGTAAGTTGTGGTTGTTTAGAATTGTGTGTGGTGGTAGATGTGAGTGAGTGAGTGAGTGTGTGTGTGTGTGTGTGTGCACGCGCGCACGCGTGCGTGCATGCGTGCGTGTGGACTGGTGGTGGAGGATATGAATGTGTGTGGTTTGTTGTCATACTTATTTTCATTGCTTAGTTGATATGATATTTTCCTTTGCTGCCTCTTGTTTGATTTACTATGTTTTGGTGCTTGTAGTCTTGTAGATTCTTGTTTGTTTTTTCAGGGTGTAGCAAAATAAAGAGGAGATGCTCGTCATTGGTTTAGACTTGTGATACAATGACACCCTACTTCTCTACCCATTTTCCTTCACTTCTCATAGCATTGATTAAAAGGAAAAAAAATCTAGATACTTTTGGCATCGTTGTCATGGACTCAAACGAATCACTCGTTTGTCTCTTGCTAAACTTTTTTATCTGATTGTTTGCTTGCATTTTTACTTCTAGTTTTTGCTTTAAGTTTGTTTGTTTTTACTTGTTTTTGGAATTTTCTTGTTGCTATTCCACTGTGGGGGACGAAACCACCAAGTGTCAACCATCAAACGGCTTTAGAGTTTGTTTTGTGAATTATTGGGACCCAAAAGCATATATGTGTGTGTGTGTGTGTGTGTGTGTGTGTGTGTGTGTGTGTGTGTGTGTGTGTGTATGTGTGTGTGTATATATGTGAGAGTGTAGGTGTGTATGTCCATGTGTGTGTATATGTATGTGTGTGGGTTTGTGGCTATGTATGTGTGTTTATGAGTGTATAAGTATGTGTATGTGTATGCGTGGGTATGCATGTGTATGTGCATGTGTATGCGCATATGTATGTGTGTGAATGTGTGTATGAATGTGTGAGAGTGTCTATTTATGTATGATCAGTTTAAGAATCTCTTGCAACAGATGGCCGTTGTCGGATCAATCATAGACGATCAAGACGCAATTATGACATTGCTTTCAAGCTTGTCCTATACATATGAGAACTGGGTGATGATCATATCGACACACTCAGATTAAACTCTTACTAGAGTTATCACTATGTTGCTACAAGAAGATAATCGAAGAAGTCAAGACACTTCGTCTACTTCCTCCTCTCAGGCTCTATATGTCAACAAAGGCTCGAAGCGACAAAAGGAGAAAATCTCCAGGAAGACTGCAGCAAATCAAAAGCCGACTCAAGGTCAAGAACAATCATCGAATCCACAATCGAAGAAGAGGATGTTTTGCAGGTATTGCAAGTGCAATAATCATGAGATCAAGGATTGCCGAATTCTCCAAGCGAAGAATGCAGCCAAGCAACCTGATCAACAAGCAAACACAGTTTCATCATCTCCCCAGGTCAAAGTGGCCGAAGGCGCATTCATGGTCAAAGATCAAAGCGCATTTTTGGATGATTCATGATTTCTGGATTCTGGAGCAACTCAACATATGACCAATCAACGTGAGATCTTCAATTCCTATCAAATTGCTATCAAAGGTCTTATATGTTCCTAAACTCTCTACAAATCTGTTATCAGTGAGTAGAAATTACAGATTTAGGTCATAAGGTAGAATTTGAATCTGATCAATGCAAAAATTATTGATAGGAGTAATAAGATCCTTGCACTCGACAAGAGGCAGGGGGTTACTTGTATAGATTGGCACATTGTTATTCTGAGTCTAGTCAAGCCTTGAAAACCTCTGTTCTAGTCAATAAAGCATTACTATGACATCATCGCTTAGGAAAGTTGAATCAGGCATCTGTTATGACATGTCCAGACAATCCATGGTTCTTGATCTTGACTATCCTTCTGGTAAGGTCGATCTCCATGTCTATCCATAGCTGCATCTTTGGAAAGCAGGGCTAGGATTCCTTTTAGATCAAACCATATGCATGTAGCACAAATCTCTGTCAGATGTTGTTCATACATATATATATATATGTGTGTGTGTGTGTGTGTGTGTGTGTGTGTGGTGTGTGGTGTGTGTGTGTGTTGGACCTATGCAAACTCCTTCATTGCTTGATACAAAGTATTTTATTACCTTTATTGACGAATTCTCTAGAAGAACAGTTGTTTAGGTCATTAAATAGAAATCAGAGGCTTTCATCAAATTGAGGCAATTTAAAGAGCAATGCTTTAGAATCAAACTGGCAAAGAATCAAAGCACTAAGGTCACGATAACGACGGAGAATACATCTTTGACGAATTCCAGGACTATTGCCTTAACAACGGCATTTGAGCCAACAATACATCACTTCCTATTCGCCTCTAGTCAAATGTCTTTCTGAGAGAAAGAATAGAAATCTACTTGAATCGGCAAAGTGCATGTAATCACATGCGACACTTACGAAGTGCTTCGGGGATGAAGCCTATTTCAACAACAACCTATATTCAGAAACAGATGTTCCACTAAAGGCCTCTCAAACCAAACACCATTTGAAGTTTTGGACAGGTACTAAACCTTCTTTATCAAAACTTACGAGTTTTTTGGATGTACTTCTTTTGCGCAGATTCCTTGTGTTCTCAGGAAGAAACTCAACTTCTAGAGTATCAAGTGTGTTTTTCATCAGCTACACTACTTCAGATCAAGCTACAAGTTGTTCGATCCCATCGAGTCGAAGATATTCACTAGCCGGGATGTCATTTTCATCGAATATCAGTTTCAAGACCTCAAAGGAAAGGGTAGTCCCATGTAGCCGACCTATCAGATTTTTCTGACGCTTTGAACTTTCCAGCTCCTCAGTCGACTATTCCTATTGAAGATCCAAGCTCCTCTACCCTTGACGACGGACAACAAATCAATGGCGAATCAAAAGATGATGATGTTGCAGATCAGCGACTACAGATGATGAAAATAATCAACTTTCTATATTACCCAAAAGATCTTCAAGGACTAGCAGACCACCTAACCGGTATATCGACGAGTCTGCAGCTTATCTTGTTCAGGGGAACCGACGTTTGTCCAAGAGGCACTCAGTCAGCTTGATTTAGATCTCTGGAAAGAAGCTATGGATAAAGAGTATTCATCTCTTATCAAGAACCAGACGGATGATTGTCGAATTACCTACCAGCAGAAATGTAGTTGATTGCAAATGGATTTTCAAAGTTAAGTACAATGCTCGATAGCTATACAAATGCTATTATCGAATCACTGATGATAATCGCTGGTTTCCAACAATGATTAATAGTCGCAGTATCCATGCATTAACCTATACAATTAATCAATTGATAAAGCAAGTTATTGTCAGTGATGGATCGTTGGAAAGCATTCCCACAGTAAGTCGTTGTAACATAGTGCCCTCAAGCAAATGCATAATCCTCTTGATATTAGCTAAATTTTTGCCCGAAAAACTTAGTATGGGATGGCCGCGGAGCAGTAGCGGATCCATCGTTGTCCATCGCATGTTGTATGGCAACGGAGTCTACAGTGGATTTATCGTTGTACCATGCGCATCATCATTTCAAAAAATGTATAAAAATGATGCAAAGTCTAATCGCTGGTAGACAGCCATGAGCGATTATCCTATTGGTAGCGCACTTGCCAACATCTGATTGGTGTTATTAGAACATAAAAAAAAGACCTTTATTCTGACATAAAGCGTTTATTACAATGAGATGGATCCATACATGAAAAAAGCTCTCATATGAGGCACAAGGTTCACATAGAGGATGGGGCGCTATCTCCTCTGTATTATGGTATGTATGTATATGTTTATTTATTTATTTATTTATATATACATATGTATATATATTCATATATGTCTATGTTATTATAATTGACAATTGAATTCAGCATGACAAGAGACAATAAACTCGAATATGAAAATCTGATAATAAAGGCCAGTACATAAGATGATGTGCATCCATTCGTGCACCCTGGAGAAGGGCTTCATGGCGATCTCGAATAGACTCTGGACGACTGATCTACGATAAACAGGAATGCTCCAACGTGTTGAGGAATGCTTCTCAATGTGGTAGTTATATAGTGGGCGACCACCATCAAGAGAGGCGAACAACCAAGTGTCAAAAGGGATGCAAAACACCAAAAGTGTGTTTTCGCATAAGGAGTCGCAAAGGCCAAATGATGAAGAGGCCATATCCCGAGGACCCTGCCATTGGGGGGGCTCCGCCCCCCAAACCCCCTGGACTTCCTGCTATGCAATCCAAACCGTCTCTTAACCATCATGGTCTCACATTAGACCCCATACTAACAACCGTGCTCAATTATGGCTTCTCCTCATAATGGGGGGCCTTACAAGAGCCACGGGTTAAGCATGTTTGTTACAATCCATAGGCATTATTTTCTAATGTTGGTATGCATGTTACGGGACATTTCTTATTTAAATAGTACCTAGTGGCCCAGATGAAAAGGATTAATGTCAAATGTCCAATAGAAATTTGACAGGTTTCATGTTTGAAAGATTTTCCTATAGATAGGCTATGTTGTGGAATTCTGAAGGAGGTTGTAGGCACGTGACGTACACTTCAACAGTTATTTTTATTTATTGCTCAGAGCGATTTTCTGCCCTTAATGTTGGATTATGGGCTAATTTTTGTGTTTGCTGAAATGTGAAACCCAGAGGAATGCAAGCTGACACGTTCGTTATAGTTTAGCAATGAGGAGAGACTTCACCAAGATGTTTTTCTTACTGATGTAGGGTAAGACTTGGTGGAAGATGTAACAAAGCCCATGTCGAACAAATGCAATTTGAATGAGCTCATTATTCATTGTGAAGCAAACAAGTTTTTGTGAGCAAGGTATTTGCTTCACTTTCTATATCAAATTAAATTAATGGTTTTTTATTGATACCACTTTTTTTTTTGTAGATGGTCCAAATTGTTATAAGGTATCAAACATTTGTACGTGATGTTTTGAGCTGTTTTGTTTTTAAAAATGTTATCAAAAAATGTAGTTTCGTATGGATCATTGATCGGTTTACGTACTTTTTGTACTTACAACAGTTCGATTGACATTTTCTTCCACGAAATAAACGCTTAGTAATAGATGTGAAAGAATTTATGTGTAATATTAGACAACATAAGTAGTGCCTCATTTGTGAGACTTGACAACTTAAGACAAATGTTGGATAGTATGGTGAAGCAAATTCACCTT
>MU832184.1:0-82993 GCA_029204225.1 Diphasiastrum complanatum | reverse complement strand
CAACGCCTGTATTATATATGCAGTGGGGACATGGTGAATGGGTCATTTGGCGCTATCTATACTCCTCACTTCCTTAGGGAGATAAAGCCAATTGTAGGCTCCATTGCCCACCATACTCATCTGTTGTTATATCATCAATTGCGGCATTTTCTTTTCTATTAGATCATGCTTGGGTTTTATATTGTTGGCCGCAGCACGTTGTCATGCAGCTGTGTGTGTATATCATGAAAGTTGTGGGCTTGGGTATTAATGACGTGATGTTTACTTGTTCTTGTGACGAGGAAATTGTTGTTTTTGCAACGTGCAGGTAGGTTTGTATATGTCGTTTTGATTGAATCTTTTGGAAAAGATGGAACCACTAGATTGTTGTTGATTTTCCAACGTGCAGGTAGGTTTGTATATGTCGTGCTTTTGATCCTGTCTTTTTTAAAAGATGGAATGTCGTTATGATAGATCATGGAATTCCAACTAGTTGACTAGTTATTACGATAGCTGGTTTATATGCATTTTAGACTAGCTCAGACACTTAGCTCTTACCGTTAGATCTGTGCCATCATTCTGATGTATCCTCTAACTAATTCACGTTTCTTGGCAATCCTAGCCGTGTTCTAATGAGTTTCCCTGCTTTCAGGTTCAGAGACTTATCTAGCTAGCTTTTACGTTTTGATTTCCCCTTTCTTTTCCTTGTCACTCAATGTGTCACCTATGTAGAAGAATTTTGATAACTCATGTGCAATTTCCTCCTGCTGGTAGAAAGAAATAGCAAATGCCGATCAGCACTTCTAGTTGCCAACTCCCGTGAAAACAGAAAAACCATTGAAATCCCGATGCTGTGATTGAATTTTAGAAAACATTAGATGGAGGCAGTGGAGCTGCATTGGAGAAAGCTCATATGGAGATTAGTATTCGGCATTCTACTTCTTCCGAGATTGATAGCTGATTCAAACTATGCGCCTGCTGCAGAGATAGCAAATGAAGGAAAAATGCCGTCGTCTTCTCATATGCCTCAAAATTCGGGAAGATATCTTAGCAGAATGCAAAGAGGCATTTCTGATTACAATGATGTACCAAGGACCTTTGATGTACTCTCCTTTCATGCAAAGGGTGATGGGGTCTCTGATGACACCAAGGCAAGTCGAATAGTTCTTCCATGTTTTGCTTGATGATTATGTGCCGCGTGCATCATCTTAGATGGGAATCTATGTTATGGTTAAAATGTTAATGTTTTTTCCGATAGAATGAAAACTCACTCTCTCTCTCTCTCTCAAAAAAAAAAAAAAATCTAAGGGTCTGGTATTCAAGGTGGGTCTTCTATTCTCTCAGAATATTTCGCATGTCTTTTGTTTGTAAGTTAACTCTATATGAAGAGAAATAAGGGGGATTACGTTGCAATTGTGGCAAGTACGACATTGGTCAACTCAGACTTTGGCACCGCACTGCAGGCCTTCGAAGCAGCTTGGCAGCAAGCATGTCAGGTTGATTCTTCAATATTGAGCGTTCCGTCTGGGTATACTTTCCTCCTGGGCCCAATTACTTTCTCTGGACCTTGCCGTCCTGGCATTACATTCCAGGTTACGTTCAATACAGCACCCTATCAGTAGTGATTCGTGAACTAGATGGTTTTAAATGCTTCGGTCTCAATACAATAACAAACCTATCCATGTACAGGTGGATGGAACAATCGTCGCGCCCAATGATTTATCTGCATGGGGTGCCAGTAATAACTTGCTTCAATGGTTAAATTTTAAAAACTTAATGACATGGTACTGCAAGGTACTCCATCGAAAGGTTTAATCGACGGACGAGGAGCACTATGGTGGGCTCCGAAAACAGGTTCTCGGAAATTAAGCACTAGCGTGAGTAATTGTCTTTGCCAATCAAGTGAAGATTGCAGTTTGCAAATCGTGACTGATATTTCCGTGAGGAATCCGAAACTCAAGAAGCCAGACCCTTTCATCCCAAACCTTCCAGTTTCACCACTCGTTAAACTAATGCTACCTTGTATATCTTCCAGGAATTCGGACGCCGTTTATCAAGTTCATCTACCAGACCCACGGTTAGTAACTCTATAGCTACCAGAAATTAGAATATGGAATTAGTTATTTCTTTTGATTCAACATATCATGTATCGTTTCAAGATAGATTTTAAGTTTATTTTCCTTGAATTCTGTGTACTGAATTTTTTGGGGTCTACTCCTGTGATATTATCTCCCAAATCTGAACCAATTCAGTCTATCCTGGTCAAATTCAAGACCTTGCATTGCAGGTTTCGACATCTTTGTCTCATATATAAGTACGTGATTGAATTGTGTGCATTTTTGTGCAGGCAGTGCGCTTTTATGGTAGCACTAACGTTACTGTACAGGATATTACAATCGTAGACAGCCCCCAAACCCACCTGAAGTTCGATAGCTGTTGGAATGTGCTCGTATCTCATGTTTACATATCTTCACCGGCTTCAAGTCCCAATACAGATGGAATACACCTACAGAATACTCAAAACACTGCAATACGGAGCTCTTATCTAAGAACTGGTGTGAACAGAACTTTTGAAATGAATAGATGTGTTGTAGGATTGATCCACCAGTTACAAAAAGTTGCACTTCCATTGTGATGTTTAGAGAAAGTTTTGCTAAGGACGCCATGAACAGGGGATGACTGCGTGTCAATTCAAACGGGCTGTGCGAATGTGATTATTTCTGACTTAATATGCGGGCCAGGACATGGCATCAGGCATTTCCTCTTCCACTCAAATGTTCAAACTTTATTTGTTTCTTATTTTTTACTTCATGGCGTATTGTCTTGATTTGCTTAAAGATTTACTGAGCCTAACGACCAGATTTGGGCTTAATTATACAGCATAGGAGGCCTCGGAGAAGGCGGCTCAAAAGCTTGCGTGTCTAATATATCCGTCACAGATACATTCATTCACAATTCTCTGAATGGGGTGCGCATTAAAACATGGCAGGTAGGAAAAGCTTTAACCTTTTCCAAACTTTGACATATACTCACACCAGAATATTTGCCAGTGCCTGCCAATGCGTGCTTCATGTCAGCAGAATTCACATTCTCTGTGATCTTTCTGTAGCTATTAATCTGACAGTTAAAAGTGGGCTTGTTGCAGGGAGGATCTGGGTCCGTCAAGAAAATATCCTTCAGTAACATCAGCGTGTCAAACGTTAGCAATGCAATCATAATCGATCAATTTTACTGCAACTCAAAATCCTGTCAAAACAAGACATCTGCAGTATCGATCACAGACGTTTCCTATCGATCAATAAGGGGAACATACTTCGCAACTAGTGCAATCCATTTTGCTTGCAGCGACACTATCCCATGCACGGAGATAGTACTCGACGACATCGAACTACTTACTTTCTCACCTCGTCAAACAGTAAATCCAGTGTTTTGTTGGAATTCATTTGGACAAATATATTCAGGATCAATCCCAAAAATTTTCTGCTTACAATCTGGCGAACCTAGAAGGAATCGTGTTGAAACAGGCTCTGAAACCTGCTAGTTTGCGATCTGCAAGCTATTTACATCCATAATTAAATTTTAGACACACATCCATATTAGCATAGACGATAAAAGAGTAACTCAAAGCGATGTTACATTTACACAATAATATGTATTGCACTTAAAGGAGTTGAGTGGCTTTTTACTGTGTCTTCTGATGACGATTCTTCAGGTGCATTATAACTAATGCAAAGATTTGCATTTTCTAAGGATTTTAGAAAGAATATATCATTAATTGAGTTGCTATGAGGACATCCCAAATCCCCCATAAGGTCAGTCAGATTGTGCTTGTTTCTTTTACGTTTTTATGAAAAATTTGCTATGAACATTATTGCTCTACAGCATCAAATAATGCAAAGATTTTTTTTTTTGGGGGGGGGCGGTGCACGAGCAGTAATGTGGCCAAGATAAAAACTCCCCTATAAAACTTGGGGGGTATTCTAATGCACAATATGTGATCCCAACAACATAGTTCATTGTCCATTATGCATTTACCTCTTCAAAGAAAATGGACTTGCCTCCTAAGTTGTAATTTGTGAAGGTTTTTTTTTTGGGTATGCATAATTTTATTATGAGCACATTTTTTGGGTGCCCAAATGTGCATGTAAACAAATTTACCCTTCTTTTACATGCAACTCCCACTTTGAAGGTGACTGTATAAAAAAATTATTGCAAAAAAAAAGCGGAAAATATTTTCAAGACACGAAAGGTTTGCATCCTCGATCCTTCCACCTAGAGCTATTGCCGAAGGCCCGCCAGAGGGTGACCTTCCCTCCCCTTAACTTTCTAGAGTGAAGTGATTTTCATGCATAATGGATAGTAAATTTCATGCATAATCAAGCGAACGCAATTTTTTTTTTTATTTTGACACTATGAAAGTTATGACCATCAAAATAAAATTGAAAATTGAAAATTTTAGAATCAACTAAAAACTTTACCCACCATTAGTGATATGGAATGGGCCACCTAGGCCCATGCTACCGTGCGTTGCCATCATGGCTCGCCCTTTTGGGCTTGCCAAAAGAGCCTAAACAGCCAGAGTGGGCCCAAGATGGGGGGCCCATTACATCATACATAAAAGTGAGTGAAATCTCTAGCCTGGCATACGATATCAACATCACATGCCATTAAGAAATAATTTTAGAATAAAATTAGAGCCCTAAATATTCAAAGCATGTGGCATTACAATATTAAAAAGTCAAAATGTGTGGCATGTGTCCCATTGTTAAATAAAAGCATTATCTTGTCAATTGGACACCCAAGCTAAGATTATGGTTTGTGTGTGGAATAACAACATCTCTTCAAATTCGATATCAAATTTTTATTTTATTCACAAAAGCCATCATTTACCATTCCTATTGCAAGATTTGGAATTGGTATGTTTAATTACAGATTAGATCTTAACAATGGTATTATTTTACTTTAACAAATTTGGTATTTTATATGCCTCTAAAGATGTACATATGATAGTCATGTGGTCAAACAAGTCAAATGACCAAATTACAATAGCTAGTTTTGCCAAATTTAACAAATCAAACTCACTAAAAGAAAGTATTAAGTCGAAAATACCAAGATCTTGGAGCTTTCTTGAGTCTATACAAGCTTTTGAAGAGTAGGCAAATTTTATTTTCTTGGCAGTGCATGATGAATCCCTTGGGTTGGTATATGTAGAAAGGCAATCAGAGTCATATTTGTCAGAGGAGAAAAAGTTTGATCATAATCTAGACCCTTGACTTGAGCATATCCCTTTGCACAAAGCGTAGCCTTATATTTTTTGATAGAACCATTTTCATTGTATTTAGAGTCAAACAACCATTTGCAACCAATTCTCTTTGTGTTAGGTGGGAGCCCAAGTATGACTTGAAATCACACCATCAAACCCCAAAGACATTGCCTCATGCCAAACCTTTGAGTCTAATGCATCTTGCACACAAGAAGAATTATTAAAGGAAATAAAAAATGCATGAGATTGATTACCCATCTCGATTTGCTTCCTTTGTCAACATATATGAGCCTAAGAGGCCCTGCATGCGTAAATAACCCAATGAACACATATGTAAAGTGTAAGTTATTGTAACATAGGTTAAAGTAGACTTGGGTCTTGTAAATAAAATAGTAAAAAAAGCCCAAAGTCTAAGTTACAAAGTTCTAAGTTAGAGTCAAAGTCAGAATGGTGGTAGGTGAGATGTGCTATTTTGTGCACTTTAGGATCTTTTGTGTTACGAAGGGCTTGGATTTCAATCCTTGCCTCAATGAAGTAGCCAATAGTAGCAAAGAGAGAAGGGCCTCCCCAAGAATGGAGACTCATTTTTGCATGCTTAATAGAGAGGAGGAGACTCTACCGTTTTGGAAACTCAAGCATCTTCATGTGCTATTGCCTCCTATTTCTAATGCTATTTTGAATGCTTGCTAATTCTTAAGCTTTTGCATCGTTCAAGGTTTATGAGTTCTTAATTGTTTTTCCATTAGAATAGTAACATTTGCATATGAGCTAACCTCCATCTAACTATCTCTCTTTCTCTAATCACTTGTGGATTAATTAGGTGGATAGGATTAGTGAAAAAGGGTGAGGTAGTGATAAGATAGAAAAACTACCAAATATGCAATTAGTTTTAAGTTAGAGCTCTACCCCATTTTTGATAGGCAGAGTGGCTGCTCACCATATAGATCTACACCCTACAGTGGCACCATTGCCAAGGCTAGAGGCAACTAACTTTTTTAGTTGTTGTTTGGTTGGTTTTTTAGTGACTTAGAGGTGGATTTGGGGGTAGTTTAGTGTGTTTTTTCTTGCTTTTTTTTTGTGGTTGATCTATTTCAAGCTAGTGGAGAAGGTGTTTGGAGGTAGTGGACACTTGAAATAGCCTCTAAGGGCTTGACAAATCAGCACACCAACTTAAAAATCCCAAATACTTGAAAATATGCATTTTTGAAGGAAACAAGTGGCAAAAAACTATTAGATTTTGATTTAGCAAAAAACCATTGAAAACCAATCTTCAGTTATGGACTCGGTCCATTTACAACTACTTTACTTTACGCATAAGCAGGCCTTGGGTCCTTTTTTATTCATTATTGACACTAAGACTTTATGGTTGGCCTTGGGCCTTATTATTCATTATTTGGACATTTGGACATATTACTGGAGAGTGGGTGCCTTCTTGGAGGGCGCACTATTATCCCTCCCAGTTGGGCCCTTGCCACTGGAAGCTTCTTTTTTAGGGCTTCCTTTAGGCTATAAGTAGGGAATTTGTGTCATTTGTTATTCAGCTATGATATTGATCTCTCTCCTCTTTAGTCTCTTTAAGCTCTCTTTCATGCTTTCATAGATCAACCATAGCATAATTGTGGTCTTGTAGGATATCAGTTCCTACCCCTACTGGGTGACGTATGCCAATTGTTCAGACGAGAATTTGCTTACATAAAACTTGAGGCTTTATTCGATGATGGTGATCGCAAACACAAGCATACTCAAGATCCTACTCCCATCTAAGTCCCATACCAAAGATGGTGATCCTCACTAGAAACAAAATCAAAGCTCTCTACACAATCCCAACGTAGCCCTCCAGTCAGAGGAAAACCATGAGATAGTGGCCCGAGTATACTACAGAGCGGCCTTCATGTCACCACGATATGTCACCATGGTGGAAGACTGGCAGGAGATGGGCTTCATCGAAAAGATACGAGAGTACCTAGGGCCATTAAACTACGGAAGTAAGCTCCGCTTCCAAGTATTTGAAGCCCTGGGACGAAAGATGAGCGAGCGAAAACAAATGGCAAGATGACGAGGCGAGCAGGACTCACAAGAGATTCTCAAGAGGGCTGGAATGTAGCGGCCATTGAAAGACCATTTTTGAGAAACAATTTTGCGGATAATAAGCACCTGGTTTTATAGAAGCGAATGAAGATCCATGCTTTTTCAAGTGCCGAGCGGAACGACATCACCTGTGTTGTAGTGGATCCTGCAATAGATTAGGGGTGGATAATGTTAGCAAATTCCAGGGAATCCCCAGATGCCGAGCCAAGCTGAAGACATAGATTATCTCTCACCCATGACCAACGAGATCTCAGAAGGAGGAGAGCAGAGGAAGTTGAGAGCCGAGCATGAGAGCTGAGGATTACTAGCTAGGGTGACAATGATTATTCATGTGAGCCTACATGGTGAATCCCAGAGAAGGGATGACCATGTAGGAGCTAGTAATATTGTAAATAAGTGTAGACCCCTTAAATAATTTAGAGTGAGCCACCTTTTGATGGTGACCTCTAGTGGAAGGGCAAATTCCATTTGTATTTTTTAAATTAGTGGAATTGCCACTTGGGCTCCACATGGGCAGCCTTCTTACTTATTTAAGGGCCCCCTCTCTTGTGAGGGAGCTTTGATTGTATTGTCAATTGCTCTTGAGTGAATAAAGAAGATCTTTCATGAGTTGTTGATGATTGTAAAGCTCCTTGTTCATGGTAATCTTCTTGAGTGAAATTTCTATGAGCACGTTCTGATTTCCTTT
This sequence comes from Diphasiastrum complanatum, assembly GCA_029204225.1. Classification (NCBI taxonomy): domain Eukaryota; kingdom Viridiplantae; phylum Streptophyta; class Lycopodiopsida; order Lycopodiales; family Lycopodiaceae; genus Diphasiastrum; species Diphasiastrum complanatum. The sequence continues at coordinate 74,975 of MU832184.1, read as the reverse complement.
TGTGTTTGTGGATTAATTAGATTTCTTGCTTACTCTCTTGCTTGTGGAATGTAGATGTGGATTAACTCTCTTGTTTCTTGAATTTGTAGTTTCAGCATGCAGGTAAACTATAGAGGCTGAGATTGTGGATCTGATTTGCATACCTTCTAACAATCATGTCCTTGATTGTTCTTGGGCATTCCAAGCATCAAGAAATGGGTGTTTCTTGATCCTTGGGCTGCTAGAATGCTGTTAGGAAACTATTTTTCTTGTTTCTTGTTTCTTGTTGAGTAGCTTAATCTTGTCATTGCTTTGTTCTCTGATTTTGGTAGATAGATTGTAGATTTGCTCCTTGATTTAGAACGTCGATCTATACTGAGCTAGGACTGGTTGCATGGCTTGTATATGCATGTAGCTGAGTAACGTATATGTCTCTCCCCACTGATAGACTGTGAATACACGTTGTAATCTGAGAAACACTACTTGGAAACCGTTCTAACAAGACCACCAAACCGTAAAGAACTGTAACCAACGGAAGTAACAAAAAGAAGAACGAACGATAAAAGAATTGTGTTCACAGATTCAGTGAGAATCATTGAACACTGAGGTCGAGAGTATTGCATGTTGCATGGGTTGTACCTACAGCTGGATGTGGTATGAGTGGTCGTATCACATAGTATATAGTGTTGTGGTTCGTAAGGATGGTGTAATGGGCACTCATTACTGGTATGTGTTCCACGACATTGTGGGCACCAGGTGTCTTCTCTCCGATGGATAGTGTTATCGGATGACAATTGCCCTGGCAACTGACTTTGGAAAGATTTCAAGACTTGCTGAAACTCTTTGTTGAGTTTCTCCATTTGTTGTTGATGTTGTTGATTCATCAACTCAAACTGAGATTTTCAGACCTGGTCGGAATCTCGGGGCTCACTTGGATGGTTATCATGGAATACATGGTGAGCTTTTTTCTCTTTCTAGTCCTCATCATCAGAACCTTCATCTTTTTCACGAATGGCGTCGGACATAGTAGATTTAAGAGTAAAATACTCTTCGCTAGGTTTAAGCTCTCTCCGGATGCATATGGAAAGACCAACGATAAACCATATTATCAACATTTTATCAATTGGTCATTTTTGGACTTGACTTCTGAGATGCTTAAAGTGCTCAATATAGTCACGTACTCATTCATCTTTTTTTATTTTTATATTACTAAGGCGTACAAATGGGCTTTCTATGAGTCAAAAAGGTTGGAAGCGTTTAAGAAAAGACTCTTTCAACTCTGACCAGTCTTGTCGATCGTCACGATCGAGGTTGAAAAACCACTCTCGTGCTTTATCTACCATGATCATCGAAAAAAATTGGACTTTTGCATTGTCTGTATATTCTCCATACACTTCGCATGCATTCTCAAAGACTTGTAAAAATCTATCAGAGTCCACATTATTGTCAAACTTTGGTGATTCTAGTCGGGGTAAAAACGTCAAAAAAATTTGCAAAAAAATGCAACAAATTTTTTTGCCACAACTTTGTTTGCGACAGTAAATTTTTTGCGACACAAATATGCGAAAAATGTTACACTTTTTTTTGGGACAAAAGTTTTTGTGAAAAAACGTCAAAAAGTTTTTTTATATTTTGTGTCACAAATTTTTTTGTAGCACTTGTTGTCGCAAATTTTTTGTCACAAAAATTCTTTTTAGCACTTTTGTCGCATTTTTTGCAAAAAAAATTGTCGCATTTTTTGTAGTTTTTTTGTGTCGCTTTTTAGCGCTAAATTATGATCAAGTACTGCAAGTAATAGTGGAAGTTCAAGAAAGCCCAATGGCCGAAGAGAAAGTTGAAGAACCCTCTACTCTAAAACAAGACGGCTTCATCAATGTAGACGCTCTTGAATACTTCGATGAAGGCAATCTTGTAGAAGAGGAGGTGGAGACAGTTCTAGAGGCAGTTGCACCAGTCTCATTACTAACTTCCACCATTGCCACACACCCGTTACCGTCCCTCTTACCCCTGTTGCTACCATCCCTACCACCTTCGTTAATACTGATAAAAATACACAACTAATCGTTCCATTACTGTCTCATTCCATAGTTTCTCAGTTTTCCTTTTCTACTTACCATCGTTTTTCGACTGAGTTCCCCGTCCTTCCAGCCTATGACAACTTGCCCGAAAGAGCCAAAGAATCCTTGAAGTGGCGTGCTGAGACCTCTTACCATCTTCATTGGATGGTAGACCAGCTATCGCAACAAACAAATGAGCTCAGAACGGCAAAGCAGGACCTGCAGTTAAGAGACACAGGGTTGCTGACAGTTATGGAAGAGTTGCAGAGTGAAAGGGCCAAGAAATTGGAAGAGCAGAACCAGTTTTCAAATCAGCTCCAGTATCTCCAAGAGGTGCAAGACCAGTTCGAGCGCTGGTTAGATCTCATGACTCAGGCAAATAAGAGACTAACTGACGTGACGACAACAGTCAAGCAACCAATCAGGCCAAATAATATAAAAGTTCCAATTTTGTCTTCAAGAGTAGCGATTAAAATGGAAAAGTAAATCTCTTTAATCCAGAAACACAAAGTCTTGAAGATGAACCATCAAGTTTTAGAAGACAAAAACAACAAGAAGCTGTCAACACTCAAAGAGAGTGTTGACAAGATCCACGAGGAACTTCTCCTGTCAAAACAACAAATTGACCTCTTGTAGAATACGACCTGTAGACTCGACGCAGGCTTATTAGTGCAGAAAAAGATGACCATAATGATGATGTTGGAGCTCCTGAGCAAAGTCGATCCATCAACCAACGAGGTGCTTGTTTTGGCATGCCATATCAAGGTTCCACAGTTGGCTCTCTCCACAAACCTACCGTAGACTCCTCCACTTATACCCAGTTGCCCCACTCGCCTTCTTGCTTTTCTGAAACATTTTCATCCTACCAACCTTCAGCACTTCCATTCGCTTGTTCAACCACATCCACTTCTAATACCACACCCCCCACGTCGTCTCTTAAAATTGATGACCATTTTTTAAATCAATTCATTTTGTCAACAGCTCAGTATAGCCTCATAACTAACCCATTACCCTCCACTAGTAAATTGTTTTCGCCTCCATCACCACCTGATTTTAATTTTTCTGATCAAGGTCCACTTGATGAGATTGTGCAGCCTACTATGGGACTTTCTTCATCCCCTCCAGAAGAAAAGAGTGATATCTTCACTGGATCAAAGTCTGAGGGTCCAACACCAAGGATTTCTGATACGAAAAGTGCCACAGCCTTGGACGACTATTTGGCAAGGCCCTCAAGGAAGCTGCCCGAGAAATCCATAGAAAAGGTCAAAAGATGGTACGACGATCGAAAAGAATTTCATGAATTCTAGAAGACCTATAAGAAAGGAGAACAAGGGGGAGAAAGAAAGTAACTACAGAAGAATATCCAAAGCTCAACAGCCTCATGAACGCCTTACGTCCACAACCCTCCTAGAGGATCATGATGATGCTGAATAATGATGAGCAGCTTCAAGAGTGCCTAAGGGCAGCAAGCTAGAAAAGGGTCGACCCCTAATATGCACCAATTAAGAGAAGAGACCCTTGAGAGAAAACAAAACCAGCCGAGCGACAGATCAATTGGCCTTTTATTCCAGGAATTGACTCAAGCTCAATTGTGGTAAAGTATCGAGACGCACTACTAAAGTTTGGATACGCCTATAGAGGAAGTGTAGATACTGTAGTTCAAAGAAAGTGTAGATTATTGTTTATCCATAGCCTTTCTTGTGACATTGGAGTGCTACTGAGATAAGGGGCTACCACCCATAAAGTTGGACATAAATCAACCTTTGCAATCAGAAGATGCACATCTAATGATGGCCAGACTTTACTTCCAAGCCACATTTACTTCCAATCAATACGTGCAGATGATCAAGAAGTGGTATGAAAATAAGTTCATACTTGGAATAAGGTCGTACCTAGGACCTATTTCGTTGGGTGCACAGACAAGATTCATCACATTTGAAGCCATCAGGAAGAAGGTCGGCTACAAGAAATCTCTTGATAGAAGAAAAGCTGAAAAGAGCAAGCAAGAGACTCTTGCTATGCAGGGCTATTCTAATAAGCTGCTGCACCTTTGAAATTTTGTCAAGAAGAGCAACAATGAAGCCAATAAGTTCTTGGTTTTACGTAATGTTTGTTGATTGGTCTCATTCTACTTCAATGTTTACTGTCGCATCTACTCAACATTTGCAGCAGGATCTACTCACTCTTTGCATCGATTCTACTCAAATAGCAGCGGATTCTTTTACTCGCTCCTACACTGGCAGTGCTGGAATCTACTGGCTTTGCTTCTCAATGACTAATACACTGGTCCTCTATCTAAATCTACTCAGTGATAACTCTCATTCTGTCTGACAGAGGGTCAGCATTGCAGGGATTCACGAGACTACATATCAGTTTAGCTACAGTTCAGTCTTAGAATTTGATTTTGTAGTATAAAAGTGATGTACCCGCCTATCAGTAGCACAACAATGACCTGATTTAGAACCTTATTTGACAATGGTATCTCATCTTGGATAATGATCTTATCAAGACTCAATTTTCTACTGTTCTACTACAGTTTTGTTTCAGATTGATTCATTATTGCTTACAGACTACAAATTATTGCTATACTAAACTAAGCAAGAACATGGAATTAAAGTGAATCTACTCCTATTGAAATCAGAGAATCAACATCAGCTCAACAACTTCTACACTAAAGCAATGTAAATCCTACAAAGTGCTTCCCACAACTGTCACTCAACAGTTGTAAGAAGAACTTCTCAAGGAGTAGAAAACAGTGGAATGGTAGATCAATCTCCAAGTCCTGCACATCTACTTGAGACTAATTCCAAAATAAACTTTAAGAGAAGAAAGCATCAACAAGCACATTCATACATCAATATCCAAACAAAATGCAAGAAGATAGAGCATGGGAAGAAATGCAAGTAGAATGATCTTCAATTAACAAAGCACCAACATTTTAGTACAAATTACATGCTCTAGACTCAAGGAGGAGGATCCTATCTATACCCACGAGCTGTAGAACTCAATTGCATAATATTTTGGAGTCTACCTCTTAAAACAGAGTGAATCCCATTCTGTAATAATTTGAGTTTCACCTCTTACTAGATAGAAGGAGGCCTCCTTATTAAAAAAACATAGCTTAAGTTGAGATAATCTAATTTGCTAGCTCCCACATGGTTATCCATCTTTCGGGACGTACCATGGGGCTCCATTGTATATTTTAGCCTAGCACTATAATTCTCGTGCTCTCAGACTTGGCTCTCAACTTCATCTCTGCTAGAAGCCCTTTTGAGTGGAGAGGCTCTGCATTGACACCTCGGGGCACGGCATCAGCTAACATTATCCTCCCCCTATGGTGTTGCAGGTCCCACTACACTGCTTCAGCTTCGACGTGTGATTCTTGGAAAGGAAAGGCATAGATCAATGTCTGCCAACATCACACCAAGAACTTATTGGATTCGTTGTTGCCCTTCTTGACAAAATTTCAAAGGTGCCAATTGATCTGTCGCTCGGCTGGTTTTGTTTTCTCCCAAGGATCTCTTCTCTTAATTGGCGCATAGTAGGGGTCGACCCTTTTCCAGCTTGGTGCCCTTAGGTACTCCTGAAGCTGCTCATCATTATTCATGATCCTCCAAGAGGGTTGTGGACGTAAGGCGTTCACGAGGCTGTTGAGCTTTTGATAATCTTCTATAGTTACTTTCTTTGCCCCTCCCCTCGTTCTCCTTTCTTATAGGTTTTCCGAGATTCGTCAGATTCTTTTCGATCGTCGTACCGTCTTTTAATCTTTTCTATGGATTTCTCGGGCAGCTTCCTTGAGGGCCTTGCCAAATAGTCATCCAAGGATGTGGCACTCTTCGTATTAGGAATCCTTGGTGTTGCACCCTCGGACTTTGATCCAATGAAGATATCGCTCTTTTCTTCTGGAGGGGATGAAGAAAGTCTCATAGTAGGCTTTTGCACAATCTCATCAAGTGGACCTTGATCAAAAAAATTAAAATTAGGTGGTGATGGAGGCAAAAATAGTTTACGAGTAGAGGGTAGTGGGTTAGTTATGAGATTATATTGAGTTGTTGGTGAAATGAACTGTTTTAGAAAATGATCATCAATTTTAAGAGACGATGTAGGGGGTATGGTGTTAGAAGTGGATGTGGTTGAAAAAGCAAATGGAAGTGCTGAAGGTTGGTAGGATGAAAATAGTTCAAAAAAACAAGAAGGCAAGTGCGACAACTGGGTATAAGTGGAGGAGTCTACGGCAAGTTTGCGGAGAGAGCCAACTGTGGAATCTTAATATGGCATGCCAAAACTAGCACCTCGTTGCTTGATGGATCGACTTTGTTCAGGAGCTCCAGCATAATCATTATGGTCATCTTTTTTCTGCACTAATATGCGCGTCGAGTCTACAGGTCGTATTCCATAAGAGGTCCATTTGTTGCTTTGACAGGAGAAGCTCTTGTGGATCTTGTCAACGCTCTCTTTGAGTGCTCACAGCTTTTTGTTCTGTTCGTCTTCTAAAACTTGATGGTTGCTCTTCAGGGTTTCGAGTTTCTGAATTAAAGAGATAGTTTTCCATTTTTATCGCTGGTCCTGACGATGGAATTGGAACTTTCATATCCTCTGGCCTGATTGGTTGCTTGACTATTGTCGTCACATCAAATAGTCTCTTATTTTCCTGAGTCATGAGATTTAATCGCTGTTCAAACTGGTCTTGCACCTCTTCGAGAGATTGGAGCTGATTTGAAAACTAGTTCTGCTCTTCCAATCGCTTGGCTCTTTCACTCTGCAAGTCTTCCATAACTATCAGTAACTCTGCATCTCTTAACTGCAGGTTTTGCTTTGCCGTTCTGAGCTCATTTGTCTGTTGCGCTAGCTAGTCTACCATCCAATGAAGTTGGTAAGAGGTCTTAACATGCCACTTCAAGAATTCTTTGGATCTTTTGGGCGTCATAGGCTGGAAGGACGGGGAACTCAGTCAGGAAACGATGGTAAGTAGGAAAGAAAAAGTGGAACGAGACAGTAATGGAATGGTTAGTTCTGTATTTTTATTAGTATTAACGAAGGTGTAGGGATGGTAGCAACAGGGGTAAGAGGGATGGTAACGGGTGTGTGGCAGTGGTGGACGTTAGTGATGAGACTGGTGCAACTACCTCTGGAACTGTCTCCACCTCCTCTTCTACAAGATCACCTTTATCGAAGTATTCAAGAGCGTCTACATTGATGAAGTCGTCTTGCTTTAGAGTAGAGAGGTCTTCAACTTTCTCTTCGACCATTGGGCTTTCTTCAACTTCCACTATTACTTGCGGTACTTGATCAGGTTCAGCTTCTCTTATCCCTTCTGTTGTGTCTTCGTGAGTTGAATCAGCTACAATTGTGTCTTCTGCTCGTGTAGTTGCAGGCTGCTCCCTTTCTCCCTCCCCTAAAACTATTGCCCTTGGGTGGATGGCCACCACAAAAGCTATAGTTGGCTGGACACAAGGGGGTGATATAGGAACTGGAGGTTGTCCCGATGGGGATGGATATCTGGAACATCGAGCAGGTGATTGCACTAGAAGCTGGGTGTCCATGATTTGGTGCTAAGGTGAGGAGGCAGCAGGTGAGATTTTTGAATGGTGGGAGTGTCTCGGTTGGAGGCTGCTTTCTTTTTCACCTACATTGTCTTTACTGGGAAATGGAACATCTTTGTACCCAACCATCTTCTTCTTGTGTTTTCTTGCAGCTAGCTGATTTGTCATAGATGGCAGTGGGTGATCGGACTCCGTGTCGGATTCAGGAGCTGGTTTGTTGGCGGTCATTTTCATCCTCTGCTTCTTTGGTGGTGGTGGGGTATCAGCAAGTTGAGAGGTTGGTGGTGATGATCGGTCATGCCTCTTCTTGATTCGACGCTGATGAGCTACAACAATGTGTGGGAAAGATGTGGCTGAAGCTGTGGATGGGGCATAGCATCGGCTAGCAGCAACATCTCTTGGAAGCAACGCAAGCTTCAAGTCACATGAAGACTGACTTTGAGCAAGATCAAAATAGATGTAGCCCAATGATGTGAATAGGGCTCTCTTTTGGAGGGCATGGGTCAACTGTCTGGAGATAAATCCAGCCGAATTATACATGTTATGCCAGGCTTCATAGGATTCGGCAAGCATGGCAAAAATCTGGAGTGGAATCCGCAATAGATGTGCCTTGCGCGTAAATGTATACCTGGTGAGGTAGGCACATGCAGCTCCTAATTCTTTGGATTTGATGGCTTCAAGGAGGATGCCATCCTTTTTCTTCCACTTGTCAACTGAGGTGTCAAGGAACTTGGCATAGGGTTGTTGCATCATGTTGGTCAGCTTTACCGGTTTCTCTTTATGACCACTTGGGAAGCCAAAGGTAGTAAGACTGCTAATAGCCAAGTAGAAATAGAGCTGAAGATTGGGAATATCAACATGGAACATTAGCTCTTTGGCTGAAAATTTGTCATAAGCCTAGTACATAAGGTAGAGGCTATGATGTCCCTTCCACTTAGGAATTTAGAAATCAAGCATCTGGAAGAGCATATGTGCTTGGTTGTACCACTGGAACATGTCATATTATACCAACAAGGTTAATATAGATTTTGTAGTAAATAATGTCGTTCCCACAGAGGACAGTGTTAGAAAGTTATGTATTTGGTACAATTTATGATAAGTGGTTTCGAGTGTTATTCTGGTTCTCGACAGACATTAGAAAGTAACCAGTATTACTTGTGTTTGGGGTGTGTGATGTTAATAATTTCAGAACAACAATCTGGCCTCTATCAATGCGTTCTATAGTTGGGATGTTATCAGAGTAGTATAACAGTACTACACTCCGGCTGATTAAGGAGTCAACAGAGAGTTTCATTGCTTATGGAAAAACCTTAACTAGCATAAACCAAAAAGCATGGGAAATGGAAATAACAAGCAATCACAACAAGATCATAAGCAAGAGTGATTAGCAAATGAGGACGCTTGAGCTCTCAAAATGATAGAGCCTCCTCCTCTCTATTAAGCATGAAAATAGTGTACAATTGGTGCCTTTTTATAAAATGGGGAAGGCCCTTTTCCAAAATCCTATTGGCCAATATTTACATTGATCTTATCCATTCATCTTGGACCCAACTTGATCCAAGGGTCCAGAAAAAGTACATTGAAATTTCATAAGATTCATGTGAGTCCCAATTTGGACCCAACTCTAAAAAGTACATTGAAATTCATAAGATTCATGTGAGTCCCAATTTGGACCGAACTCTAAAAAGTAATCTTCGAAGTTTAAAAATGACTTTGGGCCTCTAGTTTTATTTTAATTCAAAGGCCCAAGTCTATTTTATTTGATTTACACTTAAGCTTGCATGCTCATTGGGCCATGGGCTTACGCGCGCAGGATGCCATGCCCTCGCAACACACTTTATTGGTCAAATTTATTTATTTACAATTTGTTAAGAATACCCCCAACAGCTTGACATGGCCAGTTGAGTCAATGGTGACTCGTTTGTCATGATTACCAAAGGTGATTTTGCTATGCTTTCAATCTTGGACAACACCTGCCATCTGGAGCCAGGGTGTACCAAGAAGGAGATTATAAGTATTGGCATCTTCTGGTAAGTCTAAGATGGCACAATCGATTACAAATTTGACACCTGCTATTCGAACTTTAATATTTGATAAATGACCAGCAGGGTCGGTAACTTGTTCATCAGCCATGCGAAGTTTGTATCGTGGTTGATCGAGGGTATGGAAGCCCCATGACTTTGCCAAAGCCATTATGTTAACGCCTGATCCGCTATCAAGGATAGCAAATACTGTGGGATAGTCTTTATAGGACAAAGGCAAGGTGATGCTAGTCCCCTTAGCAACACCTATATTCAGCAGATTCATAGGAATCTGAGGAATTTCAGGAATCTCTTCTGTTTTTCGTTGTTCATCAGGAATAGTAGGCAGCTAAAAACTACGTTGGATATATCGTTGAAGACCGGTGAAAGACTTTATCGCACTATGGAATGGCATAGTGAGTTGATCTTGCAGGAGATCGAAAAATACTTCAAGTCCTTGTAGAAATTGCTCTTTGTCAGGGAACTGAGCAAATAACAAACTTTCCGTATGTCCTTCCTCTCGCAAAAACTCCTCTCGAAATTCATCGTATTGTCTTTGTTCCACGTTTGGGTCTGGGTAGTCTTTGGGCAATGTGGAAGCTGTCAAGTGGCTTCCATTCGGATCAGCTGATTTTTCATTGGTTTGCTACTTTTCTTGTTGTTGGCGTTGTGCTCTAGTTAGAACTCTAACACATCTGGATGATATATGATGTGCTGGAAGGATCCTGTTAGGTTGTTTAGGGCAGTCTTTGAAATGTTTGGGAGGTTGATAATGTCCCCCTAACTGGTGGTAATGCTGATTCCTCGGGTTATAATAGCAATAAAGTGAGGTATGCCCCATAAAGTCGCAGATGTCACATTTGATCAATGAAGTATCTGGGACCGGTTGGTATGAAGGGCACTCATTGCCCGCTTGTGCACCTCGACAGTGAGGGCACCATGTGTTCTCTCGTCTATGGTGGATTTGGCCAGTGGGTAACTGACTTGGCATCGAACTCTTGATAGACTTAAGAGTGTTTTGAAACTCTTTCGTGAGTTTTTCCATCTGTTGTTGGTGTTGCTGGTTAAGCAACTCCATCTGTGTTTTCTACAACTGTTCTCGTGTTTTCTCGTTCGGTCAAGCTTCCTGGACAACACGATGTGCTCTCCGTTCATGTGGCTTATCGTATCCATCATGGGAGTCCAACAAGGAACCAAATTATGAGCACAGACTTAGTGGGTTGCTCTTGTACCTGACTTTTTAATCTTTTGAATTGTTCAATGTAATCACGTACTTTCTCATCTTTTGTCATTTTGATGTTACTTAGCTTGACAAAAGGACTTTTGATCAAGCGAAATGGCTTAAAGCGTTTGATAAATGTCTCCTTCAAGAGTGACCAATCTCATTTATCTTCACGATCAAGATTTAAAAACCATTCTCGTGCTCTATCGATCATGGTCATTGAGAAGAGCTGTACCATGGTATCTGGTGATGTCTCGCCATAGATATCACATGCATTCTCAAAGACTTGAAGAAATCTTTGAGGATCAGTGTTATTGTCGTACTTAGGTAAATCTAGCTTTGGAGTACGTGTTTCAGTACGCGGAACATTATTTGCAAAAGCTTCGTTTAAGTGAGCTCGAGCATGTGAAGATTCTGCAGCATGAAAATGTGGTCGATCATATGGAGCTTCAAAACGCATGGATTCCCATCTGTCAAATGAGTTGGTGGATGGCTCTTGGACTTGGGATTTCATCCTAGAATATCTATTAAATCGAGCATGTTTGGTGGATGGGGAGACCATCTCTGGTGGATAGTCCTCTATGGAATTTGGATTGTAAGGACGATCCATAACAAGTCTAGAGTATCTTAGGATTGTGGAAATAGGCCTCTTGAACTCTTTGGTAACTTAACTCTTTGTATTCTTTGTTCGGAATGTGGTCTGTTTGCGGTTGAATGCGATCGCTACGGTTCAATAGTGGATGTGGTTGGAATGCGGTCTGTTTGCGATTCAAGGATGAATGTAGTTGGGGTGCGGGTGAATGCGGTTGAATGTGGTCTGTTTGCGGTTGAAGGACGAATACAGTTGGGGTGCGAGTGAATGTGGTTGAATGCGGGCACTACGATTCAAGGGCGAATGTAGTCAGGGTGCGGTTGAATGCGATCTATTGCGATTCAAGGGCAAATGGAGTTGGGGTGCGGGTGAATGCGGTGGAATGCGGGCGCTACGATTCAAGGGCGGATGTAGTTGAGATGTGGTCTGTTTGTGATTCAAGGGCGAATGCAGTTGAGGTGCGGTTGAATGCGGGTGAATACGATAGTTGGAGGCTCATTGCAGTTGCTACGGTTTACGATGGTGCCGCTGGTGGTTCTTGTGGATTGTCAAATATAACTTCGAAAGACGTCGGATATAGATCGTCGATTCAAGCTGTCGGATGCACCATCAATTCTAGGCAATTGAATGTAAATGGAATGCAGATGGGTGTTGGATGAAAACATGTGTAGATGCATTGGAGGCAAACAGAGCTAGAGGGCATCAAATGCAAATGGAGATAGAGGGAGTCAGATGCAAATGAAGATAGAGGGCGTCAAATGCAAACAAAATGCGATGTCAATGCAAGCTATCGGATCCGATGTCTGTTGTACGCATCAATTCTGATCGTCATTTGAAAGTTCTGTGGTCTGGCGTGGATTTGGTCCGGTTGAGATGGTGAGGAACCCCTTTGGTCGAGATTGGATCCAGAACCTCCAGTCGAGATTTGATCGAAACCCTTCGGTCGAGATTTGATAGAATCTCTTCGGTTGAGATTTGATACAGTCTCTTCGGTTGAGATTTGATACAGTCTCTTCGGTTGAGATGGGAGCGATGGGCTCCGGTTGAGTATTGAGCAAGTGCTTCAGTTGAGATGGCAGCAATGGGCTCCAATTGAGAATTGAGCAAGTGCGTCGGTTGAGATGGGAGCGATGGGCTCCGGTTCAAAATTGAGCAAGTGCTTCGGTTGAGATGGGAGCGATGGGCTCCAGTTGTGAATTGAGCAAGTGCTTCGGTTGAGATGGGATCGATGGGCTCTGGTTGAGAATTGAGCAAGTGCTTCGGTTGAGATGGGAGTGATGGGCTCCGATTGAGATTTCAAAGGGGCTCCGGTCGAGATTTAACTCAGGACTTGATTGGATATTGCGAGTAGTGGTTCAGTCGAGAGTGAGTGCGTAGTTTCAATAGGTGAATGAAACAAGTTTTTGTCCAGTCCAGACGAGAGTCATGGAGCTTGGCTAGGGAAGGAGTGTGAAGCCTTGATTGAGAATAGAGCTAGACGTCGGTCGAGATGAAAGTGATGAGCTTTGTGATGAAACATGTGGGAGACCTCAAAGCGATGGTTTTGCGGCACAGATCGGAAAGGTGTGGCTTGGTTTAGTGTCTATGTAGCCGTGGAAATGGCGCCAAACGTTCATAGATTCTCACTGAATCTGTGAACATGATTCTTTTATCGTTCGTCCTTCTTTTTGTTACTTTTGTTGGTTATAGTTCTTTACGGTTTGGTCTTCTTGTTAGAATGGTTTCCAAGCAGAAGTGTTTCTCATATTACAATGTGTATTCCCAGCTTGTCAGTGGGGAGAGACGGATACGTTACTCAGCTACATGCATATACAAGCCATGCAACCAATCCTAGCTCAGTATAGATCAACGTTCTAAATCAGGAAGCAGATCTACAATCTATCTACCAAAATCAGAGAACAAAGCAATGACAAGATTAAGCTACTCAACAAGAAACAAGAAACAAAAAAACTAGTTTTCTAACAGCACTCTAGCAGCCCATGGATCAAGAAACACCCATTTCTTGATGCTTGGAATGCCCAAGAACAATCAAGGACAGGATTGTTAGAAGGTATGGAAATCAGATCCACAATCTCAGCCTCTATAGTTTACTTGCATGCTAAAACTACAAATTCAAGAAACAAAAAAGCTAATCCACATCTACATTCCACAAGCAAGAGAGTAAGCAAGAAATCTAATCAATCCACAAACACAAAAGGAAAGAGATGCATGTCATGAATTTCCAATTTATGGTGAAGAGAAAACCGGAAAATAGCCAAAAATCATTATTTTTGCTTGTTTTTTCATAAAAACACCGTGTTGAGCTTGTAAAGAGATGAATCAAAGTCTTTTGAATATGTCCTTGAAGTTAGAGCCAAGAATTCTAGCAATTGAGCTTGTAGGAAGTCAAAAGCGAAAATGACCATTTTTTGCTCCGACACGAGCTGTAATCAACTACAGAAATTCTTGATGTTGATAAAATGAAATGATCTAATAATCTATTTATAGCTGTTGATGGCACAAGCCTAACGAACTGCACCGTTATCCACCTGGCAGGTGCCATGTAGAGCTACAAAATTGAACTTGAAATATGTAGTGGATAAGACTCCACTATCGAATCTGACTTAGTCGTTATTTGGTAACCCTCGACAATTTATTCAACTCTGTATCGACAATACATGTATTTCTTCAAACGATCTCGAAACCTTCAACATTATCTCTACAATGTGAGTAAACTACTGAGTAGTTCCACATTAAAAAATGATTTCAAGAATGAAATCTAACAAGGCAAGGTCCCAATGAAGGTTTCCGAGTTTCACATGCGGAGGCCGAGTGTTGGGCAAAACTGCACTCCTTGGGAGCGACGATCCGACAATCAGCCCAAGAGTTCCCATACGCCGAATCCCGAGAGCAGGTTGGGTCAAAGGCCTCCTCTTTGATGTCGACTCTTCCTATCATTGTGAAGTAGAATGTTGTGGGTATTTCTTTTACATCCCGCCACTAAACTATTGTTGGCAACCTTACAAAGTGGGCCCCACCACAATACGTTGTACAATTGAAATAATAAGTGCGAGGGCACTGGCTTCCTACGAGTATAAGCCCGACCCAATGAGCACACTCCCAGTTATTTTAAATTGTTCCATAGAGACTTGGGCCCTAAGTGTAGATAAAATAAAGTAAAGGCCAAAGTCTAAGTTACACACTCAAGTTGCAAATAAGAAATCTAATTTGGTAAGACTCACATGATTTATGTGACTTGCTTTGTGCTTTCTTAGAACCATTAGATTAAGTTTGTGTTTGTTTGAAGGACTTGGATTAGAATCCTTGCCCATGAAATGTGGCCAATTCTGCAGAGTGGAGGAGGCTCACCTTAGGAATCTATAAAAGGGAGCCATTTCCTTTGTATTGTATTTCTATTCTATTTCTAATAACACTCTGCTGGTCTCTCTCTCTCTCTCTCTCTCTCTCTCTCTCTCTCTCTCTCTCTCTCTCTCTCTCTCTCTCTCTCTCTCTCTCTCTCTCTCTCTCTCTCTCTCTCTCTCTCTCTCTCTCTCTCTCTCTCTCTCTCTCTCTCATTGGTTAGGACCAAATAGTTTTGGGAAGGTGCTTGAGCCCCCAACGCCTTTCCTAGCCAAGGCATTCTCTCTCTCCTCTCTCTCTCTCTCTTTCTTGGTTGGGACCGAATAGCTTTGGGAAGGTGCTCAAGCCCCCAAAGCCTCTCTCAACCTAGGAGTTCTCTCTCTCTCTCTCTCTCTCTCTCTCTCTCTCTCTCTCTCTCTCTCTCTCTCTCTCTCTCTCTCTCTCTCTCTCTCTCTCTCTCTCTCTCTCTCTCTCTCTCTCTCTCTCTCTCTTCGTGCTATGCAGGTGAAGATGAGGTTGACACTCCCAACGTTCAGACTCTATGCTACAAAGGCGACACAACAGTGGCGTCGTTGTCGAGGAGCACCACCACTCTCGTCTCACTGCATAGCACTTTTCTCTCTCTCTCTCTCTCTCTCTCTCTCTCTCTCTCTCTCTCTCTCTCTCTCTCTCTCTCTCTCTCTCTCTCTCTCTCTCTCTCTCTCTCTCTCTCTCTCCCTCTTTTTCACCATTTTTTCACCAAAAATCGAATTTTCGGGGGATAGTTTAGTGTGGTTGAGAGGTTAGTTGTGTATTTTTTCCGTGATTTTTTGCTTATATGTATTGCTTGATTTACGTACTTCCATAAATCCAAAAAAGCCCATACACGTCAATCATTCTGGACTTCATCAGAAGAACCATAGACCCTAGCCAAAGCAATTAACTCCAAGGATGCTGTGCCACTGCGAGTACAACTCACTTTTGACGAACCAGACCTGACACTGGTCAACTTCCCCACTCACAAGAGAGTTATCGACAACAAGTGGATCTTCAAGAAGAAGATCAACTCTAATGGTTCCATTGCTAAATGGAAAGCATGGCAAGTGGCTAAAGAATTCACTCAAGTCCAAGGAGTGGATTATCAAGAAATTTTTAGTCATGTCGTCAAGATGCAGTTAATCAGGACTCTGATTGCGTTAGCAGTCGCAGAAGACCTCGAAATACACCAAATGGATGTCAAGACAACATTTCTCAACGACAACATCAAGGAAGAGCTGTATATCTTCCAACCGAAAGGATTCGACATCAAAGATCAAGAGCACAAAGTGTGCAAGCTACACAAAGCAATCTACAGTCTGAAACAAGCCGCGAGAGCACGGTTCGATAGAATCAACTCTTATCTCATTCAATTGGGATTTGCAAACAATTCAGCTGGCTGTAATGTTTATTCGAAGCATATAGGCACCAATTCAGTTCACATAGCTCTTTACGTAGATGATGCATTTATTGTGTCTAATGACACTTCTCTTCTGCACACTACTAAGAGTGATCTGTCAAAGGAATTTGACATGACTGATTTAGGAGTTGTCCATTCTTTGCTAGGAATTCACACTACTAGAAATAGACTTCAAAAGAAGATCTATCTTAGCCAGCAGGCATATCTAAAAGGCATTTTAGAAAAATTTCATATGTCTGATTGCAAACCAATTGATACTCCAATGGATCCAAGTATAGTATTGACTAAACCTACTTGTGCTGATTCGGATAGTGAAGTACCCGACATAGCGAAGTACCCTTATCATTCACTCATAGGATCTTTGATGTATGCAATGTTGTGTGCTAGACCAGATTTAGCATACACTGTTAGCACGTTAAATCAATTCATGTCCAATCCTAGGATCTCTCATTGGAAAGCATTAAAGAGAGTGGTGAGATATATTCAGAAAAGTTTAGATCACATTTTATGTTATGATGGAAATGTTATCGACCCACCTGTCTGCAAGGTTGTTCCGACTCATATTGAGAGTCTCTACCAAAAAATCTACCTCCGAGTTCTGTTTCTATCTGACAGGGGGACCGATTTTGTGGAACACAAGGAAATAGACATCAGTTGCGCTTTCTTTGACAGAGGCAAAGTACATCGCAACATGTCAAGCTTCAAAAGAAGCTATATGGATCAGGTTATTACTTCACAACTTACATCACACTCAGTTCAATGCTACCACCATTCTGTGTGATGTGATACCACATATTTCTATATTTATTCAAAAATGGCAATTTATACTTAGGAATGAGGATATGTGCTGGACAACTATATATTTTGAAGAGGCCTACACCATTTTTTTGAGTATAATTGTTAAGGTACCTTTTACTTAAAGTCATGACCTCCTGAAATGAAACGACACTTGGATACGAAGCGACTAAATTTGAATCGTCACAATGAACCATCAACTGTACAATTTAATTGTACTTCTAACTTATATGATAATTAGAATTTGTAAATGGAGCAACACACCAGGAATTCCTATCGGTGTGTTTATTTGCTCTATAGGTTATAAAATTAGATACTCTTCATTCTCACATTACCGAGAGAGAGAGAGAGAGAGAGAGAGAGAGAGAGAGAGAGAGAGAGAGAGAGAGAGAGAGAGAGAGAGAGAGAGAGAGAGAGAGAGAGAGAGAGAGAGAGAGAGAGAGAGAGAGAGAGAGAGTTACTGTATGTTTAAGATTGAAGAAATGAATAGAGTGTCCAAGGTTATTCTCTTTAATCACTGTTCTCCGCAATGCTGTGTGTGAGTGATTTCAAATCTACTAGCAATCTCGTATGCATTACTTGAATCATTCTTTGGTCAGACACAATACGATATTTCATTACAGTCGCTTGTTGTGTTTCTGTGAAGTTGAATCAAAGAACTGTCTTTAAACTTATTTACCCGTCTATGCGAATACTTTGTGTTCGACATTCGAGTAAATATACATTTGGTGCAGTTTTTCACAGTTGTTGATGTAAAAGTATATATATTGTTGAGGAACTGAGTTATTGATCTGTAGTCATGTTAATAACGAAGATAATTGTTTCTAACATATTCGCGAACTGCTTGAGTTCTTTCACCATGACCAGACTTTAGTTGTTGAGGACTTCTATCTAGAACACATGAGTTCATGAATAAGATTAACTTTTTGTCTATTCGTACGTGTCTACATCGAACATATCATATATCCTTGTCAACAACTTAATCAGTCAGAGTGCAATTCATTCAAGTTACTCTGATATCATTTACATACGAAACACTTTATCTTTGGTTTGATAGAGGAAGATTGTTGTTTAGCATTCATTACCTGTATTCACCTTTCCTAAAAGTGGTATTGGCTTCTTACAAAATGTCTGTTGACAACTAGATTTTCTCTCGACTCCATTTCATTTGAAATAAGTCAATAATGTATCAACTTAACAACCTTTAAGAGCTATCTTCTTGGGGAACGATCTAAATACTACATAAATATAGCAATACGGTGTTGGTATATTACGACATGTGACAACTTGAGCTATATTTCACTGTAACTGAATCCCAGATTTCATGGGAAAATCCAAGCACATAGAAATTCAGTATCAATTCATTCGGGAGAAAGTTTTCTCAGGGCAAGTGATCCTTCAATACTGCTCCACAACAGAAATGGTCGCAGACATCTTCACCAAAGCGCTTCCCAAGATCAAGCACCAGAAGTTCTTCAGCATGATAAATCTGACGAAGATACCAAGGCACCAACCGTGAAAGGGGGACTGTTGGAAATTAAGTCCACAGTTGTTTCCTTGGTGAATGACTAATTTCTATTTCAAGTTTCTTCATGCACGTTTATTGATCGTTGATCTAGGGTCAGGTGAAACCAACATTGGTTCTACGTCTGCTCATCTGATACCTGCAGGAATCATAACTTAGACAGCCAAATTATTTGAAGAATGTCTACAACGGGCTTCCGGCTGATCTCCAGCAAAGGGTAACCAATCCTATCATATTTCATGTTCAAATGTTAAGTTCAATTATTTGAAGATCCTTGAAGACTTGGCCATCTTCAAGGACTTCCACAATTAGCATTTAGAACAACTCTGCAGAAATACACTAAGTGTCGCAACAGTCTGCAGAAATGAACTATGTTTTTCGGCAGTGTCGGATTTTTCCGAGATGCTACAATGTCGGCTTTTTGAGACAATGTCGGTTTTTTCGCACTTCCTCAAAAAATGTGACACTTGCCTTCAGCTTCTTCCTTTCAACTATTTTGAAGAAGTTAAATTGTTTTAAAGACACCTTCGCATTTTAAAATTAAAATTAAAATTAAAATTAAAGGCTATAGGCATGACCTTAAAATTAAAATTAAAGGCTATAGGCCTGACCTTAAAATTAAAGGCTATAGCATGACCCTAATTTTTTACACAATGACCTTATCTCAAAGAGACCTAGGGACAAGATCCTCATAAGTTAAAGGGCATAGGGGCAACACTTTGAAGGTTTAAGGGTAGCGCGATAATGCCATGAAGCGGCCTTGGACCCGTAGACTACAAGACTTTAGTGTAATAGGGATGTCCTTAATCGCGGTCACCAAAAGCACACTACATCGAAAGATCTAGAGAAGGGATGCCAGAGAGCTAGGATTATCACACTCACTTAGAGCTATGGATATAGAAAGACATGACCAATAGGATCGAGAGTGTAGTTACAACTCCTTGCAGCCGTACATCTTGTTAAAAATTCACAATTCTAGCTTGACTAGTTTTGGTCATATGACTTGTAAATAGTTAGATGGTCATGATGTGGCTTGTCACACGTGCCAAATAGCATAGGATTCCATTCATAAGGATGTTCTCAAGTAGACCTAAGTGTTAGAACCTTTGGAATGAGTCCAAATTATGCTTAGATACAAGGGAGAAAAAATAGGAGCTATTTTTGGTAATTTTTGCATTGTTGAGGGATCTCCAAGATTCCAACCCTAACTTGGTAGGGATGAAAGATCCACCAAAATTAGCATTAGGGATAGGTTTAGGGCTACTCATACCTGCCCAAAACCGTGATGGATCATGTATATATAGGTGATGATATCTCACCAAAATCAATCAAGCAATTTCATGTTTTTTCTCTCATAATGGTGCAATTGCTCTCTATGTTCATAATTGTTTGAGTACTTGTGATTACTAATGATTATAGGATTGAATGTAGGTCTGGTGTACAGTACTCAGACTGTGGGAGGCCGTACTTTCACACGTGTGAAGCCTTCTTCAAGGATTTGGGCCATTTAGTGAGGTTCAAGCATAGATTTTTGATGGATTTTGATGGTTCAACTTGTGCTAATCTTATGAAATCATAATCTATTGTTTCCCTCATCATTTCAAGTGTTTTAGGATCCTTATTTGCTGTAATTTTTACATGGTATCAGAGCCTAAAGGCTGAAATGAGCTAAATCCTTGGTTTTCATTCAATTTGATCACAATTTTTGATCTAAATCTTGTGTAGATTGGATCTTAGCATCTAATATTGATTCTAGAACTCAAAGTGACTCAAATACATTGGAGATTGGTGTTGTGTGACTTCATTTGCAGGTGTTTAGGTGTCTAAAACCAGAGGCAAAGTTGAATTCAATTCACATTACCAAGATAGCAAGTTTTTGCTTGCTCCAAGCATTGATTTCTAAGTGAGTTTTGGAGGTGATTTCATAGAGGAGGCTTTCTAGCATTCAAGGAGAGGGAAGATCAGAGTTTTGGGGACTCTTCAAGGCTGTTCTAAGGTGTACTAGACACCTCCTAAAGTGATTTAGGTTCAGTCCAACCATTGCTTGACTTATGCACCAAATTAGATCAATTTTTCATCAATTTTGATCATTTTTTGCTTGTGATTGGATAGTAGATTGTATTGCATCCTCATTAAGTTCCATTTAGATCTTTTACAAGTGATTTTGGAAGTATATTAGGTTTCTGAAATTCACTCTTGATCAGATCATTTGGAGGCTTTAATGTTCTTTATAGAAAGAGGGGCAATTCTACTAGTATTGTCTACTTCAATCAAGCAAGTGCATTGTTTCTAGTATTCTATGATTTGATTTTGTTAGAGATCATTCTTAGATCTTTATAGGAAGTCTATTACTGATCTTTTCAGGTCCCTAAGAAGTGGGATAAGGTAGACCTTCAATCAAATCAATAGAAGTAACCTTCATTTGTGTCAAGTCCTTGATTAGGAGACTAGATGGCATCTATAAATGCATATCTTTTGGATACTAATGAAAGGCTCAACAAAACTAACTATTCCATATGGAAAGTTAGAATGGAATCTATCATGATCATGCAAGATTTGATGGAAATTGTAAATGGTAAGGAGGGTGAACCTATTCATCCTCAAGAAAAAGCCAAATACATCAAGAGGTGCAATGTTGCACTACATTGCATAAAAATGAATGTTGCAAATGAACTCTTAAGAGAGGTAGGAGATTGCACTTCAGCTCAAGATGCTTGGGAGACTTTGCAAAAGGTCTATTAATCCAAGAACCAAACTAGAATGTTAGCTTTGAAGAATCAAATCTATAGAAGCTATCAAAAGAAAGGAGAGAGTGCACATACTTTTGTCCTAAGAGTAAAGGAATTGAACAAAGAGCTAGCCTTTATAGGTGACCCTATCAAGGATGAAGAGCTTGTTCAACTCATATTGAATGGACTAAGCTTTGAATTTGACAATTTGGTTCAGGGATATGCAATTATGGGTAAGCTACCCATACTTGAAGAACTTCAAGGCACACTCATGGCCGAGGAATCAAGAAGGAGCCAAATGCAAGAGAGGATGGATAGGCTTTCCATCCAAGGTGGAGATGACCAAGCTCTCTTCACCAAAGGCAAAGGCAAGTCCAAAGGCAAAGGATCAACATTCAAGAAGTCTACAAAGCTTGAGGATCAAGAAGGACCCTCAAAGGCATCTCCATCAACCACCAAAGTCAAGAAGGACAAATCAAAGGTGAAGTGCTACTATTGTAGCAAGATGGGGCATTATGCCTCGGAATGCTTCAAGAGGAAGCAAGATCAAAGCCAAGCCAACATGAGCAAAGAGGAGGAGGAGGAGAGTTCACATGAGGACTCTCTCATGATGTCCATATTTTCTTCAACAAGCTTCAAAGGAGAAGATCCTTGGTGGATTGACTCGGGTGCTAGTTCACACATGACTAGTAAAAGGGAGTTTTTCTCTTCTCTCTTATCTTATGATGGACCTATAAAGTCTATCTATACAGCAAATGATGAAGCTTGTAAGATTTAAGGAGTTGGTAGCATTCCCCTTTGCTTAGGATCTTCCAAAAAGATCAACATAGAAGGTGTTTTGTACATTCCTACAATAACAAAGAATCTACTAAGTGTTGGCCAAATGGTAGACAATGGTTTTAATGTTGACTTTGCTTCAAATGAATGTTTCATCAAGAAGAAGGGTAAGATAGTGGCTAAGGGCACTAGACTTGGCAAACTTTATAAGTTGGATGCATTTGTGGATACTAATGTTGTCATGTTGGCCGAGAAGAGCAAGATATCTACCTTTACTTTATGGCACAAAAGACTTGGACATGTCAACTCGGGTTCCATGGAGGCTATGATCAAGGAGGAGTATGCTTTAGGCCTACCAAGGTCTATTGGGAAGGAAGACAAGGTTTGTGAAGCTTGTGCCTTATCCAAGGCACATAAGAAGGTGTTTCCTAACTCCATCACAAAGTCATCTCATCCTCTTGAACTCATACACTCAGATGTGCACATTGCTAGCACCAAATCTAATGGAGGTTCATCCATGTTTTTAACCTTCATTGATGACTACTCAAGATATTGTTGGGTGTTCTTACTTTCCGTCAAGTCTCAAGTATTTGATACTTTTGTAAAGTTCAAGTTGTTTGTGGAAAAGCATCATAATCATAGCATCAAGATTCTTAGAAGTGACAATGGTGGAGAATTCATCTCCAATGAGTTCAAGGCCTTTTGTGAGGAGGAAGGGATCAAGAAAGAGACTTCTTGTCCTTACACTCCTCAACAAAATGGAGTTGCTTAAAGAAGGAATAGAACATTATGTGAATGTTCTAAGGCTTTAAGATTAGATGCTTGTTTGCCCAAATCCTTTTGGGGTGAGTCTCTTGTATGTGCAAACTACTTGATGAATAGGGTGTCTTGCAAAGCAATTGAAGGCAAAACTCCTTATGAGATGTTGTATGGAAAGAAACCCAATCTTAATCACTTGAAAGTTTTTGGGTGTATATGTTATGTGCATGAGCCATTGGAAACAAGAACCAAGGAGGATCCATCTTCCACAAGAGGGATCATGCTTGGATATGCAAGCTCAAGCAAGGGCTACAAAGTCTATCTCCCATCCTTGAACAAATTTGTTGTTTCAAGGGATGTCATCTTTGATGAACATCATATGCATATGCTTGAAGAAGGCTCAAGTGCTCCAACAATCAAGAAGAAGATGGCCGAGGAGCAAGATCTTGGTTTTGAGGAGGAGCTCATGGAGGAGCAAGCACCAAACCCACCTATCACACCAAGGAGATCTTCAAGGGCAAAAGTGGAGCCATCAAGGCTCACATATCAAGGCAAAGGACAGCAAGTTGAGGGTATCTCATCCACTTCTTATGCTTTATCTAGTTTTGAAGAACCGTCTAATGTTGAAGATGCATTGAACTCCAAAGAATGGTATAAAGCTATGTTGGATGAGTATGATGCCTTGATTGAGAATGAAACTTGGTTGCTTGTTGAGAGACCTCAAAGGAATGTAATAGGATGCAAGTGGGTCTTCAAGCTTAAGTTGAATGCAAATGGGAGTGTTAACAAACATAAAGCAAGATTAGTTGCAAAAGGTTATGCTCAAGAGAGAGGGATAGACTATGAGGAAACTTTTGCACCCGTGGCCAAGATGGTCACAATAAGACTAATCATTGCACTTGCATCACATTTTGGATGGATTCTATGTCAAATGGATGTCTCTAATGCTTTCTTGAATGGTTTTTTGGAAGAGGATATCTATATGGAGCAGCCACAAGGGTTCATCAAGCATGGAATGGAGAACAAAGTATGCCATCTCCAAAGAAGCATCTATGGCTTGAAGCAAGCCTCGAGATCTTGGAATTCAAGACTACATTGCTATCTTATTTCACTTTCTTTTGTTCAAAGTGAATATGATCCCACTCTTTACATTAAGTTTGATGATGTTGGTATTGTACTTTTACTCATTTATGTAGATGACATCATCATTAGTGGAAATAGTGTGGATGGTATTGAAAAAATCAAGATAGATCTATCCTTAGAGTTCAAGATGGTAGATCTAGGGTGTCTTCACTTCATCTTAGGCATAGAAGTACTTAGAGGGTCTGATTTTATCTTTATAAGTCAAGTAAACTATTCTCAAAGTCTTTTGAAGAAGTTTAAGATGGAAGTATGCAAAAGAGTTGACACACCAATGGAGCAAGATGTAAAAGTGCCAAATGAAGATGATGAAAGATCCTTCATGGACACTCACTTTGTTTAGGCAACTTATAGGTTCCTTAATGTGGATCACTATAACTAGACCAGATCTTAGCTTTAGTGTATGTAGGTTGAGCCAATCCATGCAAAAGCCATTGAATATCCATTGGAAAAAGGCTAAGAGGATTCTAAGATACATCTCGGGTACATTGGATTTTGGGATTCTATATAGAGGAGATGTGATTAACCTTCATGCATTTAGTGATTCAGATTTTGCAGGGGACAAGAGGGATAGGAAATCAACAAGTGCCTATTCAACTTTCATAGGAGAAGGTGTGGTTTCATGGCTTTCAAAAAAGCAAGAAACTATATCTCTATCTTCAACCGAGGCCGAGTACAAAGCTTTGACAACCACTACAAAGGAGGTACTTTGGATCAAGAGATTATTGGTGGAGCTAAAGATCATGGATTCAGAGGAGGCACCAATCATCTACAATGACAATATATCAGCCCAACACCTTGCATCTAACCCAATCTTCCATGCAAGATCTAAGCACATTGAGATATGCCATCACTTTGTGAGAGAAATGGTGCAAGCCAAGGAGATTGCTTTGGAGCATGTTCCAAGCAATGAATGTGTAGCTGATCTACTTACTAAACCACTTCAAAAGACACCTTTTATGAAGTTCAGATCATCACTTGGAGTGATTAGTAAAGCAATGATTGAACCAAGCTAGATAGTGAGGAGGAGTGTTAAAAATTCACAATTCTAGCTTGACTAGTTTTGGTCATATGACTTGTAAATAGTTAGATGGTCATGATGTGGCTTGTCACACGTGCCAAATAGCATAGGATTCCATTCATAAGGATGTTCTCAAGTAGACCTAAGTGTTAGAACCTTTGTAATGAGTCCAAATTATGCTTAGATACAAGGGAGAAAAAATAGGAGCTATTTTTGGTAATTTTTGCATTGTTGAGGGATCTCCAAGATTCCAACCCTAACTTGGTAGGGATGAAAGATCCACCAAAATTAGCATTAGGGATAGGTTTAGGGCTACTCATACCTGCCCAAAACCGTGATGGATCATGTATATATAGGTGATGATATCTCACCAAAATCAATCAAGCAATTTCATGTTTTTTCTCTCATAATGGTGCAATTGCTCTCTATGTTCATAATTGTTTGAGTACTTGTGATTACTAATGATTATAGGATTGAATGTAGGTCTGGTGTACAGTACTCAGACTGTGGGAGGCCGTACTTTCACACGTGTGAAGCCTTCTTCAAGGATTTGGGCCATTTAGTGAGGTTCAAGCATAGATTTTTGATGGATTTTGATGGTTCAACTTGTGCTAATCTTATGAAATCATAATCTATTGTTTCTCTCATCATTTCAAGTGTTTTAGGATCTTTATTTGCTGTAATTTTTACACATCTGGGGCCTGGAAAACTCTCATTAGCTAGGGTAACAGAGAAAGCCCCCAAGATTGGATGTGGCAGGACCTCCGTTACTCACATAGGAAATAACCACCATCAGTAGTGGTGTCCCTTGAATTTTTTAGGACCTTTTTGGCTGGACCAATCCCCTACCTGAAATTGCCCTACCATTGGTGCGTCTGTCGAGAATCAATTGATAAGAAAATAGGGTTTGAAGGGCAGTCGTACTACCAATGGTCTACAAGTTTCATATGTCCCGAATTGCATGTGTTGAGAACGATTCCACTGTTTAAACCGTCAGCCGCAAGCTAGCATGTCCGTACAAGCGGCTAGTACCACACATTGATATCAAGTATCACAGGTCGAAGTGGTTAGCATTACACAGTGATGTGTGTTGATCTCACACCTAGAATATACGTTTTCAGGCCTTGTCATAGATGAGTCCACAATCCAACCCTAGCTACGCATGACCCAGCTACACCAAGGAAATACCACTTCAGACACCTGAGAAGGATATAGTACAGACTACAAATTGCACCAACAAGGAGTCTAGGCAATATTGCTACAAGACGTCTTTCCTAGAGTGAAGGAACATGTTAGAGAATGGAGTTCCTTATGAAACTTGAAGGTAAGGTGAAAACCAGAGCCCTGAGTCAAAAATCATTACACTATGACCCACCAACCCTAGCATCCTGGAGAGATGGCACCTGGTACAAAGAATCAAGAAAATTCGTATATGGGTACGGTTGGATTAGAATTGAGCAAAAAAATGACCAAGTAGAGTTAGTTAGGTCATATGCAATATTAGTGGATGAAGGGTGGATGACCTATGGGATAACTTGGGAAAATCATAAAACGCATGTGCAACGATAATTGATCGCTATCCGCAAGTAAGAAGAGATTACAGAGAAACCATTAGAAGCCATAGTCTAGAGGTAGGGAAAGCAATAACCCACTAAGAATGAGCAAGCGTTATTGACCTTCCAAAACACCTCAGTGCATGATCAATAGTACTATTACATCACCAATCTCATGACAGTTAGAGTTAGGTCGAACGACATGACATAATGAGTTTCCTTGTGAAACCTAGAGTTAATGTGCAAACCCTAACTACAAAACCGAAACCACCACCCTATCTTCCGATGGTACTAGTATATAGAGAGGATGTAACTTGGTACGAAAAATCTGTTGGATTTATCTCCTCTACTCTCCTAAATCCCATGTTAATCTAGTTCCATTCATTGCTGCATATTTACTTGCATTATCGCACATCTCAACAACTAAATATGAGTAAGTGAAGATGGCCGACATATCGGAGTTGGACGAACTATCGAGTAAACTCAACCGGGTCAACATAACGGGGAAGCTCGACTTATCGGCCTCCTCACGCTCATCCTTTGTATTGTGCAACCAACTTGACACTGACAACAACCAGGATCTTCTCCCTGACGGCGCAACGGCTCCACACCATCTCTTGTACACTCATGTGCATAAATGTATATAGCACATCGATCATTTAACTTATATACATGCAATTGATCATTGATCAAGAACATGGATTATTGAATCCGATGAGACAGACACAGGAGATACTTTTATGCATTGATTCTCCTCTTCAGACGAATCGTCACAATAAGTTTATAGCTTTTACAGTTTGTAGTTAGCTTTGTGAGCATGCAGTTTCACCTGCTATTGTATTGTGCTCACTAGCATCACTGACTTGTATTTTGTTACAATCAATCTGAATAAAGTGCTATCTAGTTTTGCGTTCAGGTTCTGTTAGTATTTGCAATGCTTTCCGCTCTCTGTCTGACCTTCTGATTGCTTTGTCTGATTGTCTGCTCTTGCTTCTGCTATCACCGCGCACCTAGCTCTAAACTTAACTTCATTATCGTGTTCGCCTATTGTTACCAATAGTGCACGCACCAAGGGAACTTCTTACACTTTCCCAGGAAAACCTATGAATACCTCACATGGGTATGGACGACGAATCCGAATCCAACAAACTAGTGACCAATTAGAAGTGGTAAGTACATACGTCGCACCTGAACAGAATCAACCACAATATCCACGAAGAGAAAATGTATGGTGTTCAATTTGCACCCAGAACCATACAGCAAATGAGTGTCCAGTTTTGAAGCAAAATCTCAAATTGACATAGAGGTTTTGCCACCTATGCAACACATCGTCGCACGAAACAACATTTTGCTTATTCAACCCTCGGATCATACAACAAAAGAGGAATCAATATCAGACCTCTTATCCCTATCACTAGGGAGCACCGAATGCGGCACCACGGTATGGCGTGCCAAATAACCAACAGCGCATGACCTTACCTGCACCACCAGGGCCAGCTAACAACCAAGTGGCCCATGTGAATTTAATTATAGCAAAACATGAAGCACCACCTCCGCCTGAGCAACAACACTGGTATGGGCTAGATGGGACGTTTGTCGAACCAACAATCAATGAGTATTATGCGACCTACGCTGCCCAACCTCAACGACAAGGTGGAAGAATTTACGACTGCTATGGATGCGACGAAGGGCACCGAATTGCAGAGTGTCCTCAAAAGGGCATGTATACCCCTTTCTGTCAAGAATGTGGATACGGGCATTGCTACAAGAATGGCCCATTCAAGATGACGGATTAGCCAATTGATGGCCCAAGGCAAGCCAAGAGAGGTCATTATTAATCTCAGTCAGATATTGTGCGATGGACGGACGCATTAGCAATAGTTGACTGTATGGCTGGGCATGCATGTCAACCACCAGATTCGGATACAGAACCCAACACATCGTCACCAAAAGGTTACACCTTGATATGCCAATAACTTTCGGGGTTAACATGATCAATGTGGCATGGTTCGATAATTCGACACATGACTTGTCTTGTTCTACTTGTTGGAGGGTTTGTGGATTCCAAGGCAACCCTAACCTAGTTAATAAGTGAGAGGGATTTGGCACCCTGTGTGTTTAAGTCCAACCCGATGATCGCATAGTTAATTGATTAGTTAGAAGTTAATAAAAGGACTTTAGGCCTTTTTGCGGACTTTTAATGTCGCAAGGCCTAATAGTCAAGTTAGTGATTAAAAAGGGCTCGTCCCAAAATTTGAATTCAAATAATAAGGGAGGTGGAGATTGGCCAATAGGATTTGAGGCCAAAATCCTAAAATCCACTATATACAGTGGTCGATTTTAGTTATTTTATACATTCACTCTTCATTTCAATAAAGCAGGTGGATCCTCTTTCAAATGGATATGGAGTGTCCTTGCTCTTCTTCTTTCCTTCTCTATCTCTCATGTTTTCTTTGGATTTGCTAATTGTGGATTTGATGCTTGTTGGAGTTTATCTTTATTATATTTTTTGTGTGAGAGAGAGAGAGAGAGAGAGAGAGAGAGAGAGAGAGAGAGAGAGAGAGAGAGAGAGAGAGAGAGAGAGAGAGAGAGAGAGAGAGAGAGAGAAGAGTAAGATCCATCATTGCTTGAGTAGTGTTAATTGCTAGTGTTAATGGTTAGTGTTAGATGTGGATCATGAGCATGTGCTTGATTATGATCTATATGCTATCGCTCTCATGAAAACGAATCTCCGCGTGACAACAAGATAATCCTCTTCATCTCTTGATGCTCATGCTCATAGAAATTTCACTCAAGAAGATTGCCATGAACAAGGAGCTTTACAATCATCAATAAGTCATGGAAGATCTTCTTTATTCACTCAAGAGCACTTGACAATACAATCAAAGCTCCCTCACAAGAGAGGGGGGCCCTTAAATAAGTAAGAAGGCTCCCCATGTGGAGCCCAAGTGGCAATTCCACTAATTTGGAAAATACAAGTGGAATTTGCCCTTCCACTAGAGGTCACCATCAAAAGGTGGCTCACTCTAAATTATTTAAGGGGTCTACACTTATTTACAATATTACTAGCTCCTACATGCTCGTTCCTTCTCTGGGATTCACCATGTAGGCTCACATGAATAATCATTGTCACCCTACTAGTAATCCTCAACTTTCATGCTCAGCTCTCAGCTTCCTCTGCTCTCCTCCTTCTAAGACCTCCTCGGTCATGGGTGAGAGATAATCTATGTCTTCAGCTTGGCTCAGCATCTGGGGATTCCCTAGAATCTGCTAACACTCAGCAATATGCCCCATGCGCACACCCACAAGCACCATATAACCCACATTATATGACACCAATCCAAGTCTAGGAATCACCTAGACAACAACTACCTCCACAACAACAACACTTGTTCAAAATCGACTTCCAGGTCCAAGAGGATCTGCTCCACCCAACAAGCCAAACCAACAAATCGACCTCCAGTTCAGGCCCATGTAGTTCAAAATACCTCCTATGACACACCAGACTATGACACTACTTATGATTATGGTCATCATTTTACATACATAGATGAGGCAACTATGTCTTCTCCTAATGAGCAATATTATCCAGAGGAATCACCTACTGAAGTTGATCAAAATGGTTATGCCATTTTTTCTTTAGCATTTCAAAAGAGATGTTTTGTCTACGGAGAAACCACTCACTTTTAGAGTGAATGTTGACTTCGATATGACTTTGTAGCTGAATGTGCTGACTGAATCCGGAAGCATTGTGATAAAGATTGCCCTAACCAAACCAAAAATATTGTTCCAGCACATAGGATATCAGAAGAGCCATTGCATGCTATCACATGCACAACATCGGGCCTTAGATGAGAACAAGGACCCATCACATCCACACCTCCTGCTAATACTTCCATGATTTGACAATCTTACCCTGACCCTTTAGAAGCTCAAAGGCAATACCATGAGTTCTGAGATGAGGCTGATAGAGCTGAAGCTAGAATTTCTACTCCGCCATCCGTCCAATTACCTACGCAGGGGCAACCACCACAAGGAATAGAGGTTCTTTCCGATCTCTTACAAGCTCAAATCACCATGCCCTTCTACACGGCCGTCAAGTTTTCCAAACCCTTGCGAGATGCCATATTGCATATCTCCCAGCAGCCTGATGTTTCAGATGAGTCAAGACATCCGAAAAATGCTGAAGTGGGTCATACTGTCGACATGAGCTTACTTCACAAAGGTGTTGCTAAAGGTAACAACATCACTTTACCAGTGCACTGTAAATCTTATCCATCCGTACAAGCCATTATTGATCGTGACTCTAGTGTGAATATTATCGCCCTGTCCTTAGCAAATGCATGGGAAAAATCCACATTGGAAAAGCCTAAGTACAAATTATGTATGGCTGACCAACGAATGATGACACCTGCCGGTCACATAAGCAATTTGCCCATCAAAATTGTCAGTTTGATTTTACCATAGAGTGTGTCGTACTAGATTTTCCTGATGAATTTCCCACTTATCAATTCCTTCTTGGAACACCTTGGTTAGCAATGGCCGGAGTGATTCAAGATTGGAAGAAAAACAAAATTGTTTTTGGCAACAGAGATAGAAGAATCTCTGTCGATGCCACCGAAAAGATAAAGCCTGCACCCGTTGAAGATGATTGGTCCTCATCTACCTATGATGATCGCGATAGTATCGAATCCACCATAAAGGGTCATTACGTGTAGAGTACCGATATCATCAATTGGGGACATGCCTTAGTGACCATCGATTGTTTCAATGCCACTCTTTGTGCGCAAGAAGTTCACCAAGAGGACTCAATTGAAATCACTATACACTCCACAGATATCAACACTCCCATCTTGCCCTTGTACATGATAGATGCACTCCCTATTGAGTGGATGCCTGAAGATGTCTTTGTTATAGACATATCCACCAATGAGGATGGAATTCTTATTGGGGGAGAACATGAGTTATGTGATGACCAGCTAATTCACTTGCTAGATCTTGAACATTTAGGAAAGTGTCGTATACCAAAATAGATTAAGCTTCCATCACCATTGGCTTGTGTGCAACATCCACAGCCAGTCCACGCTTGTGTATACCAACCCAAACTCAAAGTCTATCAATGGGATGTACACAATGATGAGATCTTGAACACCATTGATGAAGACTTAGTTCGTGAAAAAACACCAAAACATTCATGCATGCCTACTATTACCAATCCACAAATATCCCACATGCTAACAAACAAATCAAGGGTTGATGTACGATTGACTAATAAGCAATTCCAAATGTGTGAAAAACTAAAACAACCAATTAAACCTCTGATTCAAATTTAGAAAAATCCTTTTCAAGCTTCATCATCTACAAGTAAATCTATAGAGGATATTCCTAAGATCCCACACGAGGTAGTTGATGATCCACTTTATGATGTTCCCTAGCATTTTAAGGATTACACCACTGACGATGTCATCATCAGTATGGTTAAGCCAAAAAGGGAGCCTCAACCGTCATCCACTTCTTTTGAAGGACCTCCAAAGACCATACCTCTTAAGACATCGACCGTATCGTACATGTAGGAGCCCACCCGAATCCAACCCAATTATGGGACTTGGAACAACTATTCTGCACATGTGTTTGCATGGAATTATAGAGAGATGAAAGGGGTTTCTCCTGACGTTGTCGTTCATACAATCCCATTGTAAAATGGTGCCATAGCTGTCCGAGCAAAACCTTATCGCACCAATCCTACATATCGCGAGAAGATACGAGAAGATATCCAGAAGCTTCTCGATGCTGGTTTCATTTATGAAATCGAGCATACCAGTTGGATATCACCAATTGTAGTGGTGCCAAAGAAGATTGGTAAACTCCATATCTGTGTGGATTTAAACAAAGTTAATGATTAAATTGAGAAGGATCATTTTTCCTTACCTCTGACTACACAAATCCTCGAAGATATGGCAGGAGCTGAAGCTTTTAGCTTCCTCGATGGTTTTAGTGGATATTTCTTAGTCCAAATTGCTCCTGAAGATCGTTTCAAAATGGCTTTTGTTACAAAGTTTGGTACCTTTGCATATAACATTATGCCACTCGGTCTATGCAATGTCCCATCCACATTTCAAAGGGTGATGCAACGAGCTTTCAAGGATCTGTTGCACAAGAATCTAGAGATTTATCTCGATGCCCTTGAACAAGTGTTCATTCGTTGCCAAAGGTTCATAATTTCATTGAATCTCAATAGATCTAGGTTACCCATGGTGTGGTATTGGGCCATATTATCTCTCAAAATGGTATCACCACTGATTCTGAAAAGATCAGAGTCATTCTTGAAATGGCCCTATCTAGCATAGTGAAAGAAATTTACATCTTTCTAGGCCACACATGTTATTATCGAGTACTTAATTATACACTACGCCGATAAAGCGCAGTTAGTATATCAAATCGTTATCGACCCAAGGTGGACAGAAGACAGGATTAAAGCCTTTGAAGATCCTAAAGAGGCTTTAATTACTTCACCCATTCTTCACGTGCCCGATTATACCAAGAAATTTCATGTGCATACGGATGTTAGTAAGTATGCTATTGGTGTTGTTTTAATGCAATCCGAAGAATACAGAAAAGATTTTTCAATCCGTTTCTTGAGCCATCAGCTTGTTCCAGCTGAGATTAACTATTCCACAACAGATTGAGAAGCACTAGCAATGGTCTATGTTGTTCAACAGTTTCGACATTATTTGCTAGGCCAGTTTTTTGTTTTCTATACCGACCATCATGCTCTTCTTTACCTATTGAATAAACCTTGCAAAAATGGATGAATTGCACGATGGTTGGTGATTCTTTTAGAATTCAACTTTTGAGTTGTTATTCAAAAGAGATCACAACATTTTATGGCTGATCATCTTTCACGATTACGTAATGCTAAAGCATTTGATGAGCCAATAAATGATGAGTTGCCAGATGCATGTCTATTTTATATAGATGCAACTCCGTTATGGGCAGATGATATCACTAGATATCTAGCCACTGGGAAGATCGATCCTCAGTTGACCAAACCGCAAAAAATCAAACTTATTATGAAATCTTTACAATATCAACTTATGGTGGGACAACTATATAAGTTAGGTGTTGATGGTATTACACGTCATTGTGCCCATGATTCTGAAGTCCGACAGATTATTGCCTTGACACATGAGGGTATTGGGGGTGGACATTTCTCCTCTAATGCTATTGCTAGGGCAATTCTTTTGGATGGATTATGGTGGCCAACCCTTTTCAAAGACACGCTTATGTAAAAGTTTGCGATGTTTGCCAACGCGCAAAGAATACCAAAAAAGCTGATCATAATCTCCTTACTCCAATACTTGAAAGTGAAGCCTTTTACAAATGGGTACTGATTTTGTTGGAGCTATTAGTCCAACAGCACGTGGCACGCAATCATGATATATCTTGATTGCCACCGATTATGCAACAAAGTGGATAGAGGCTAGAGCAACACACAAAGCCAACGCAAAGTCTATAGCAGTTTCCTCCATGAAAACATCATCACTAGATTTGGTTGTCCAATAGAGCTTGTCAATGATCGAGGTTCTCACTTCCTTAATGAAGTAATCAATAGTTTACTGACTCATTACTTTGTTATCCACCGAAAGAGTACCTCGTCATATCCTAGATGCAATGGACTAGTTGAAACTACAAATAAAACAATCTGTAAAATCTTAACCAAGATAGTAGAAACCAGTCGATCAGACTAGGAAACAGAGTTATTCTCTGCTATCTGGGCCTATCGTACAATGCCAAAGCGAGCCACGGATTGAAAAATACCTTTTGAGTTTGTATATGGCCAAGAGGCTGTTATGCCAGTGGAATTTTTTATTCCATCCTTACGTGTCACTTTAACTTTTGCCAAAGACTTGTGTGATGATAATGCTTATCAACACCAAGTTCAGAATCAACTTTTCATGTTGACAAAACTGTGTGAAACACGTCTTATATTCCTACCATGCACAGTTTGTCCACAAACGACGACAGAAGGCCTGGCATAATCGTTATATCTGGACTAAGGATATTCACGATGGTGATAAAGTTTTACACATCTTCCAAAGTCCATCCAAGCAAATTGAAATTCCATAGCCAAGGTTCTTAAACCAGCTGAAATGGTGTCTGACTAGTACTAACTTTGTAAGCGATTTTGAAGGCCCATAATGCTGCATGCAATTTATGGTCCCAATCAAAATGACTTGCTTCAATCGCTTTTGTCATAATGTAGTAGAGAATCTTATTGGAAGATTCAGCTCGGCCATTACCCCTCAGATAATACGGAGTACTAAACCGATGAATAATGAAAAAGTCTTCCAACAGACACTTTATCGTCTCATTCACAAAGTGTGTTTCACGGTCACTTACGATCTCAATAGGACATCCAAACCTAACAATAATGTGCTCATATAGGAACTCAGCCATAGATTTCCCATCTACAACTTGAATTGCTTTCACTTCAACCTACTTGGTCATGTAATCAGTTGCAACGATATATATCTAGCTTGAGCTCCTCTTGTCGCAGGATGAATAGGTCCACCATAGTCAAGGCCCCATTTCTCAAATGGTGCTTGCGATAGAACCGGATGGAAAGGTTCAAAATTCTACTTTGTAGGATGACGTGCGTGTTGACAAACATCCCCTGACTGAATATAATTTTTTGTAATTGGCCACCAACACCTTGATTGTAAAAGTTTGCGAACAGTGATATCTGTCGAAAAATGTCCTCTACCCGTTCCATCATGTGAAAACATGATTAGTTCAGGTACTTAATGCAGCAAAACACATCTTCACAAAATATCATCCATTCCTCATCGATACAATTGGGCTCGCAATCGATTGATGTGCCTTAAGAATCAATTGTTTCTTTTGTACTTTTGTCAAAGAGTCATTAGGTTGGCCTAACATTGGATATTCAACAATATCTGCTGTCCACTCAGGTATTGTTTCAACATAAAACAATGCATCATCTGGTAGTTCATCATCCACTTCAGTATTAATTGGTGATGTTTCGATCTTTGAGACATGGTCGGCCATATAATGTTGTTTACCTTTCCGAACCACAACTCGAAAATCAAATTCGGTCAATAAAAGTAGCCATCTTGCAATACGCCCTGTATTACACGTCTTGTTTACTAAATAAAATAACGACTAATGATTAGTATAAAATACAAAATGTGTTGCCATTAGATAATGTCGAAACTTCTTAACAGAAAAAACCATGGCCAATGTTACTCGTTCTGTTGTTGAATAATTCCTCTCAAGATCTGTAAGTTGTCTACTTGCAAATCTGATAGAATATTCTTTCTTGTATTCACCTGGCTGCATCAAAAACTGATCCAATAGCATATTTTGATGCATCAATATGAACATGAAACCAATTGTCCAAATTGGAACTCGTAAAATTGGTGCAGAAGCTAAAGCTTTCTTCAATTTTTCAAATGCTTCCGATGCTTCAGCTATCCAAATCGGTACAATAGTCAACTTGTATATAGGTCTTGCTAAATCTGCAGAGAATAAAATAAATATCCAATAGTAATTTGCATGACCCATAAAAATGTAGACTCCTCGAATTGTTCCTGGCGGTGGTAACTCCACTATGACTTTGATTTTAGAATAATCCGTAGCAAAGCCATGTCTTGATATCACATGTCCAAGGACAACTCCATGACTAACCCAAATTTGACACTTTTCTAAATTGAAGGAGATTTGGTATTTGCGACAACGTTCAAATACTTTTTCCAAACGATCCAGGTGGTCTGTATCGACACTATGAACTCCGAGGTCATCCAAGTAGATTCCAAGGAATTTCTACAAGTAGTGGAAAACTACAAGACTCTTTGAAATGAACTAGGTGCATTACAAAGTACTTTATAAGCATAAGTTCTCCATTCTGTTGCAAAATCTATTTTATGATGGTCCGCAAGTGGAATCTTGACTTGGTTGTAACCACTAGAAATCCATCCAGAAAACTGTAGGCTTCCACTCCAGCAAGGCGGTCCATTATTTCTTTTTGTAAATGTTAACAGAGTGATCCTTTCGCGTCACTTTGTTCAAAGCTTTGAGATTCACGCAAATTCTCATCTTCCCATTCTTCTTAGGAATGACGACAATTGGAGAAACCCATTCCGTATGCTCGATCTCATAGATGAAATCGACTTTAAGTAGTCTTTGTAGCTCTTTCTTAATAAGATCAATAACGTTTGGATTACAACGATAGAATCTTGTGACTTTTGGAACTGCATCAGGCATCAATAGAATTGTATGCTCAATCACAGATGTTAGAATCCCTTTTAGATCCTTGTATGTCCAAGCAAAACAATCTTGATACTTAACCAACAACTTCTTTAGTGCTTGAAACTGCTCTGGGGTAAGTTGTGTTCCAACTTGCACAATATGGATAGAGATGCATCAAGCCTCAAGGACTTTGCACATTCACATAGGCATCTATTTTTCCTCTCGGCCACCCCATTTTGTTGGGGGTGTAGGAACAAGTAAACTCTCTCTCAATGCCATTGCTCTCACAAAAGTCTCTCATCCTATTGGAGACATTTTCTCCTCATTATCACATCTTAGAACTTTAATGCAAGAACTAAGTTGCTTTTCCACTAGAGATTTAAACTTCACAAAAGCTTCATATACAAGGCTTTTATTAGACAATAAATCCATCCAAGTGAATCTAGTAAATCATCTATGAAAGTCACATACATTAAGACACCTCCATTACTTTCATTAGAAAAATCATGTACATCTAAATGAATAAGATCCAAGGGTGAGATAGATCTTGACAAAGATCTCTTGTAGGATGTCTTGTGTGACTTTGCAAGGCCACATGCCTCACACACTTTGCCACACTTTGTGAATGATTTTGGTAGGCCAAGAGCTAGCTCCTTTGAGGCCATGGACTCCATTGATTGAAGATTAGAATCAAATGTGATTGCCAATTGGCTGGAGTCCACTGGCATTCATCAAGTTCCTTCTCAAAAATTGATTGCTGATAAGCGGTGAAAATTAGCCGTAAACAGTCTATCTAAATAAATGAGCTAAAATTGTCACTCTGTAGAAATGAACCAAAACTGCCACAAGTGACAGTGTCAGCTTTTGCGAAAAAGGTGATAGTGTCATAAAATCTCATTTCCTTAATATTGGGGTAGCTCCACACTTTTCCAGAGTCATTTTTTTAACATTTTGAGGCACTTTGAAAAATACAAAAAATTCGACTCTATAGTTTTACTCGCAATTCCTAACAGGCGAAAAATGCGAGAACGGCGACACTGCATTTTTACACATAATTCCTGACAGACGACAATGTCGCAAAAATGCAAAAATTGCGACACTCTAATTTTACTCATAATTCTTGGCAGGCGACACGGTCTGGATTGTAGAGAGAGAAAATACGACATTGTTGTCAAACTCCGAGTATTTTTGCAGACTGTGTAAAAACACTTGTAAATATACAGACTTTATAAAGACACGAAAAAATCCACAGGACTGGATAAACAATGGATGAGGATTAAAACTGATTAGTCAATTAGCAAGAAGGAGAATAATCCAAAACTCCCTCTTAATCTGAATCCTTGAATGCCTTGACCTTCAAACTTAGTTCAACACAAAATCTTGTGTGTGCTTCCAAGCTATTAGCTTTGGTAAAACTATCTATTGTCATATCTTGCATTCTACAATAGACAAAATGATACTTCAGTTCAATGTGCTAACTCCTAGAATGAAATCTAGGATTGGCTGATAAGGCAATGGCACTTTGATTATCACAAAATAATAACGTCGGAGCAAATTGATTTAGATCGATATCTGAGAGTAAGTTCCTCAACCAAATTGCTTTCGTTGTAGCCTGAGAGGTTGTGATATACTCTGATTCAGTGGAAGATAGAGCTATCGAAGATTGCTTGTGACTATTCCAGAAAATTGGACCATTATTGAGGAAGAATGTAAATCCGAAAGTAGATTTACGAGTTTCTACATCTCCTGCCCACAACTTACATCTATGTAACCACTGAGTAAATTGAGTCTGTCGTTGCCGACTACTCCATAAAAAATGCAAAAGTCCATAGTAACTCGAAGGTGCGACTCGAACATCTTCATCTGAGTGTTCGTCCTCTGCTCCCTCTGTCATAGTTGGTAGATCATAGTGTTGTCTTCCATGACTTTGATAAGAGCCTTCCAATGTGTTACACCAGGGTTAGTCATACTAACTGACTGAGAGAGCTGACTGCAAAAGCTATGTCTGGCCTGGTACAGATTATGGTATACATAGGAGATCCTATAATAGAATGGTAGGGATACTCACGCATTTGCTGCTTCTCATAAATTGTTTGGGGAAACTGGTCCTTTGACAATTTGAGACCTGGTTCCATTGGTGAGAGAGCTAACTTGCAATTAATCAAATTATATCTGACTAACATATTGTAGATGTATCTTTGTTGTGTAATGTAGACCATTCTATTTTTTGTCTCTGTGGATTTGTATACCAAGGCCAAAATGAGCTTCGCCCAAATCTGTCATGTCGAATTCGGAAGATAGCATTGTCTTGGCCTCTTTTATCAAATTGGTACTGTTGTTGAAAAGCAATGTATCATCCACATATAGAGTGATAATGATAAAAGACTGATGCACTGTTTTGTGTTTGCTGATTGGTCTCGTTCTACTTCAATGTTTGCTACCACATCTACTCAACGTTTGCAGCAGGATCTACTCACTCTTTGCATCAATTCTACTTAGATAGCAGCGGATTCTTTTACTCGCTCCTACACTGGCAGCACTAGAATCTACTGGCTTTACTTCTCAATGACTACCACATTGGTCCTCTGTCTAAATCTACTCACTGATAACTCTCATTCTGTTTGACAAAGGGTCAGCATGACAGGGATTCATGACACTACAAATTAGTTTAGCTACAGTTCAATCTCAAAATCTAATTTTGTAGTATAAGAGTGTTGTACCCACCTGTCAGTGGCACAACAATGACCTCATTCAGAATCTTATTTGACGATGGTAGCTCACCTTGGACAATGATCCTATCAGGACTCGATTTTCTAATGTTCCACAGTTCTGTTTCAGATTGATTCATTACTGCTTACAAACTACATATTATTGCTAAACTAATCTAAGCAAGAACAGTGAATCAAACTAAATCTACTCCTATTGAAATCAGAGAATCGACATCAACTCAACAACTTCTAGACTAAAGCAATGGAAATCCTAGAAAGTGCTTCCTACAACTGTCACTCAACAGTTGTAAGAAGAACTTATCAGGGAGTAAAAAATAGGAGACATCAGAAAATAGTGGAATGGTAGATCAATCTCCAAGTCCTGCACATCTACCTAATACTAATTCCAAACCAAAGTTTAAGAGAAGAAAGCATCAACAAGAATATTCATACATCAGTACCCAAACAAAATGCATGAACATGGAGCATGGGAAGAAATGCAAGTAGAATGATCTTCAATTAACAAAGCAACAACATTTCAGTATAGATTACATGCTCTAGAACTCGAGGAGGAGGCTCCTATCTATATCCACGAGCTGTAGAACTCAATTGCATAATATTTTGGAGTCCACCTCTTGCAACAAAGTGAATCCCAATTTGTAATAATTTGAGTTCCACCTCTTACTAGATAATAGGAGGCCTCCTTATTAAAAAAAACATAACTTAAGTTGAGATAATCGAATTTGCTAGCTCCCACATGGTTATCTATTTTTCGGGACATACCATGGGGCTCACACTGTATATTTTAGCCTAGCACTATAATTATCGTGCTCTCAGACACGGCTCTCAACTTCATCTCTGCTAGAAGCCCTTTTGAGTGGAGAGGCTCTACATCGACACCTCGGGCCATGGCATCAGCTAACATTATCCCCCCCCCCCCCCCCCCCCCCCCCTCGTTCGCGAAATAGTCATCTGTGGCACTCTTTGTATCAGGAATCCTTGGTGTTGAATCCTCAAACTTTGATCCAGTGAACATATCGCTCTTTTCTTCTGGAGGGGATGAAGAAAATCCCATAGTAGGCCCGCACAATCTCATCAAGCAGACCTTGATCAAAAAAATTAAAATTAGGTGTGATGGAGGCAAAAACAGTATACGAGTGGAGGGTAGTGGGTTAGTTATGAGGTTATATTGAGTTGTTGGTGAAATGAACTTTTTTAGAAAATTATCATCAATTTTAATAGACGATGTAGGGGGTTAGGTGTTAGAAGTGGATGTGGTTGAACAAGCAAATGGAAGTGCTGAAGGTTGGTAGGATGAAAATGGTTCACAAAAACAAGAAGTCAAGTGTGGCAATTGGATATAAGTGGAGGAGTCTATGGTAGGTTTGCAAAGAGAGCTAGCTGTGGAACCTTGGTATGGCATGCCAATACCAGCACCTCGTTGGTTGATGGATCAGCTTTGTTCAGGAGCTCCAGCATAGTGGACTAATATGGATGCGTCGAGTCTACATGTCATATTCCATAAGAGGTCCATTTGTTGTTTTGACAGGAGAAGTTCCTCGTGGATCTTGTCAATGCTCTCTTTGAGTGCCGACAGCTTCTTGTTGCTTTCGTCTTCAGTTTCTGTGCATTGCTTAGTCTGAAGATCAAGGCATTCACGGATCCAGATTAAGAAGGGGGGGGGGGGGGGGGGGTGTTGGATTTATCTCCTCTACTCTCCTAAATCCCATTTTAACCTGCCTCCATTCATGTTGCATTTTTACTCACGTTGTCGCGCAGTCTGCATATTTACATGTAAATTCTCATAGGCGAAGAAAAGGTGAACAAAACGTGACACTGTCTTTCAAAATGCCAAAGGCACCTTGTAAATCAAAACCTATGGCATTTCGTCAAAGTGACGCATTTTTTGCATCATCACCAACATTCACTTTAGCAAAAGCTGACGTCGCACCCTTTTCACGCTCACCCCATGCAACTGTGCTAATGGATTTCACAACAACTGCAGCCATCCACGATCTCCTACAGACA
The DNA here is from genome assembly GCA_029204225.1 of Diphasiastrum complanatum. Taxonomy (NCBI): domain Eukaryota; kingdom Viridiplantae; phylum Streptophyta; class Lycopodiopsida; order Lycopodiales; family Lycopodiaceae; genus Diphasiastrum; species Diphasiastrum complanatum. Next base: position 33,483 of record MU832184.1, on the reverse strand, counting down.
GCACATCCACTTTGTACTTTCTTCATTTGCACACGTGTAACATGTATATATACTGAATACCATTTGCATATTCAGATTGATTAAGAGATTAAAGATCAAGTGTGTGTAAATTTAGCATCAGAAGCTCATCAGAGATAGACGAAGTAGATGCCTTGTGCATTGATTCTTTGATTGTCAGTAACAGGTTCATTCCTCTTACAGATTGAATTAGCTTTGTAGGTCCGCTATTGTCTTGCGCTCTACCACATTATTGTCATGTATATTTGATATACTTAATCTGATAACATCTCTTTGTTCTGTATTCAGACCTGTGTCAATATTGCTATGCTTATTCTTCATTCTATCTGATTTTCTAGTTGCTCAATCTGGTAATCTGTTTTAGCAAGTTAATATTAGTCTAGTTGTTGACGACTAATATTTAGTCTTGCCTTTCGCGAATCATTCACGACTGATTATCAGTCTAGCTCTTCGCAAATCATTCACGACAAATAATTTGTCTAGCTGTTTGCGACAAATTATTCTTCTGGTGTTTTATTAATGTTCGGCTATGTAATCAGAACAACCGTGATTTCTATCACTAACGTTTTGCTCGTTTCTGATAGGCGTAGTCATGCTTAGAGAAAGAGTCATATAGCTCATTCCGCTGCGCACGAACATTTTCCGTTCGAGTTCGTTTCTTGTTCGGTATTTTTTTGTGTTCGTTTTTCTTTTCGAGCTATTTTCATTTCTCACACACAATACACCCTCTTTCTCCGACACAAATGACTGGAGACAGACTACGGCCATCATGGCCTACATCCTTGCACTACAACGCATACGGAAGATACATTACTTTGTATTTCTCCTCCTTCACAACGCTCCAATAACGAATCTACGGATCTTGTTTAAATGGCTGTTAATCATCTTGTAAACTGTAATTACAATAAATCAAAAGACTCTGATAGTTATATATGTGTATATGAGCAAAGAGAAGGTGAGATAGAGTGTAGTGAGTTGAACAATTTGTAGATGCACGGAGTGATCAAACGACCAAAAGGTCTTAAGTAGCTAGCTCCTTAGAGTTAATGATCTACACACACACACACACACACACACACACACACACACACACACACACACACACACACACACACACACACACACACACACACACACACACACACAGAGAGAGAGAGAGAGAGAGAGAGAGAGAGAGAGAGAGAGAGAGAGAGAGAGAGAGCTAGAATTGTAGCCATTGTTTCAAAATCTGTAAGTAGCTTATTAGCGCTATTGTATTGTGTTTTGATTATCTCATTTACACAGATTTTCTATTGTTCAATTATTACGTTCTTGATTGAATGCAATTGTCTCTCTCACTCTCTTGCACACAAATACGGTTATCAGAGACAAAGAATCGCATGGATGTCCAAGATGCCTAATGCTTCACAATCCTACTATTACGGTAGTCTCAGACTCCTACTCTGATAACCCAAAAGGACAACAAATTTATGATTCTGTTCCCTAGTCAATCCACATCCTCAAAATCGCAGTTATTACTATGTTCATAATTGTTTCTCCTTATTGTTGGTAGAGACATTGTTTACATTGTAATTGTCTCTCGTGTTCTGCTTCCGTCACGGCTCCACTGTAGTCGCAATCAATCGTAGACCACGTAGACCACCATTTCACATCATACACCAACATGTTAGATGTATGGCGGACGTGTTGTCCATATGTTCGTGACATCTTGCCTTTGTTGCATGCATCACTAGGTATCGAATTTGCATCTTTAACGCTTACCCCTATGAATGTGCCATTGGGTTCATGTGACATAGTATTTTATGGCATAGGAAGTCAATTGATTCATGGGTTTGATGAGCTTGTTCTGTTGGTAGGCGTACCTTTAAATGATATAGGTTACCTCTGCATCTACCTTGTGTGATGAGAGTACTGGTGTTGGTGGCATCAATGACATTGCGTATTTCATCTGTGAATGTCACACGCATCTCTATCCTTGCTACATATAGAAGATCCTTTCGTAAGGTATGTACATATAGGACATCATCAAGTCTTTTGTCTCTATCGTTGGTGTACAACCATAATGTGCCAGTTTCGTTCACTTGATGTTGCGATCCATCTCCCAGTATGATGTATCTAGATGAATTTGTTTGCCAAAAGTCAGCTATCATGTGTCTTGTTCTCACAAAATGCGACGTGGCACCCAGATCAAGAACAACTTCTTGAATGTCACTTTTGCAATGTAGCACACACATCTATGCATAAGTAAGCGGGTGGATTATTGTTGGCTCTCTCCTCAGCTATCCTTGAGGATTTTGGCTCCTCTACATAACATGAGAATTTTTCGCGGTATAGGGGGAGAAAGTCAGACGACGTGAAAGTCAAAAGACACGAAAATCGTTGTGACGTCTTTTTCAACCCTCGCGCTCCAAAACGAATCAGCAATATTATGCAAGTACCAAGAAGTACAGATATCTGATCTGATATCATGACATCAGCAAATGCACTCTAGGTCGTGGCTAATCTGTCACTCCTGTGATTCGTGATTAGTTGTAGATGTTTAATCACTCTAATCTAGAAGTTACACGACACGACTACATACCTTCTGGTTGATGCATGATATAACAAGTCTAATGCTAGTAAGCAATATCGATAGACAGAATACATAATAGAAGTCCGCCTACGAGTGAGATAAGTTTTGTAAGCAAGATCCACAGAGATCCAAGAAGTCCGCTAGTAAGCGAGACAATACTCGTGGGAGAATGCTGCTTCTCTCACACCAACATTTGTGTGGGTCTGTCATACAGTGCACAAAAAACAAGAAGATCAATAGATGATATTGTAGCCATTACACACATATCACTCTTATTCAAATGAAATCAAGAAGTCAAATAATGATGCTGGAAGATCAACTGACAAATCTACAGTGGGATGGGAAGGACCTCACTTCTTTTGTAAGGAAGATGAAGGATCTATTTCTATCACTACATAACTCTAGAGCAGAGAATGCAGTGTCAGCTGAGAAGCAACTCACTTATCTGTTGAGAGCCTTACCCAGATCTTTCCAGACAACCAGAACCCTGCTCGCGAAAGATCCTACCATGACCCTCAAAAAGGCAATTGTTGAGATTCGAGAGGAAGTAGAGACGAGAGAACACCTTGATCACAAGGATGGTTTTGACCAAGCCCTCTACGACAACAAAGAAAAATCCAAGAAACAATTCAAGCCTAAGAGGGAGTTAAATCAGAGGCAAGATCTTGATTAGCAAGCAGAGGGGACCAACAAAGGCAACTAGAAGAGCAAAGGGAGGTCGAAGCAACAAGGTGGAGAAAAGAAGACTTGCGTGAGATGTAGACGAGATGGGCACACAGTCGATATATGTTGGGTCAATCCAGAGCTTGAGTGTATCCACTGCCACAAGAAGGGTCATGCAGCCATGGATTGTCACCTGAACCCAAGAAGCAAATCAGCACAGAACAGACAAGAGAACAACAACAGTTCATCCTACGTTGAGGAGCCTGAGAGCTCAAAAATGGATGAAGAGAGATCGAACAGAAACTGTTCGACCACCTACATTTGTGAAGACATGTGTGTAGCATCAACATCTGACACACATGAGGTGATTCTAGATTCAGGAGCCACCTCACACTTCGTCACATCAAAACGAATTATGTCTGATTTCAAAAATGCCGATCCTTCAAGATTCATTGTTCTTGGAGATGGATCCAAACATCAAGTGAATGGTATTGGTTCACTGTGGCTCAACACCAATGGCAGAGACAGACGACTCGAAGATGTTCTGTTCGTGCCTACACTGTAGCAAGACTTGCTTTCTGTGGCAAGAATAGCAGATGCAGGGATGCGTGTGACGTTTTCTGACAAAGCATGCAACGTGGTTGACGCCAGTACCAGTACCCTGATCACTCAAGGCAAAAGAAAAGGTAATCTATATCACCTGAAGGTATGCTTGCTTGCAGATCAGTTGCATCAAACTCATGATGATTCGCCAAACACTCTGTGGCACAGATTGAAAAGATGACCTCCCCAATAGTGTGAAAATTGCAAACAGAAAAAACATACGAAGAATGGCGCGTAGGTGCTGAGACTTTGAAATTGAGTGCCATCAGATATGTGGATAAATCAGTCCTGTTATCAGAGGTGTGCAATGAATGATGGGCGGGATACGTATCAAATCAGGATCATGTCGTTTTGTTGAATACCAGATTGGTTTCATACTTTTCTTGTTTGTTCAGATCCCGGATGATGAGGAAGTTGTTGCTCTTGATCCTCAGATTGTATCATTCTCAGTTCAATCATCCTTTAAAGACATTAGTCACTTCCTTATTGACACCCGTGATAAGCATAGTGATTCTCTTGATGTTAATACTGAGGTGCTTTGGGATTCTTTTATTGGCTCTAATATTACTGCTTATTTATCAATGTCTGGAGATGAATCTAAATGTCTTTTTAATTTGCCTGTGTATTATATAAATGTGATGTATATATCACTACAGCTGATTTACTTAGTTTTTTCATGTGGATGTGAATTTCTAGCCTATCCTTGGATGATCATAACTTTTGTTGTCTTGTTGTCGATGAGCTCTTGCCTTGATTCAAAGCTTGATAGATAGCCCTTGAAAATCCAATTTGATCTATCATAGATGCATCGTGTGAAACCTCACATGCATGGAGGTCACTGTAGATCTTTGCATGGTCCTCAAACCTCAATTTGTAACACTTCAAACTTTAAAACAAGCTAATGTCAAATTTGTTATTATAAAACACAAACTTATAAAAAACATAGATATATTTCAGATTCAAAATATATGACAATATGCAAATTAAATATGAATCACTTGAAAAGTGCATGAAATCCTTCTAATCTTATCATGCACATAGCAACATATTCATGCTATTGCATGCAAAAGTAGAGAATCGATCATTTGTGTGCTCATCTTCTTATTATTTTCACAATGACTATGGTGCAAATTACCAAGCTAAATACTTGTCCTATAACAAGAGTCTTTTCTAAGACAACTATGTTTGGTAAATTCTACTGTCTAGCACCATAATAATCAAGAGATCTTGTCATGTCAAATCTGTTCATGTGAACTCAATAATAAAATGGTAATTAGCAATTTTAGATTTACAAGTCGAAATTCATCTTTTGAAAGAAAAAATTTGTATCATAAGAGATTGAAGTTTCTATTGCTTGTATTGAACTTTGTTATTCTCTATTGCAGTTTTAAATGTATGTATTCAAGTTGTGATATTGTGTTGTGAAGGCCTTGTCATAATGCTAACCAAAAAAAAAACCATCATCACACTCCATAAAACATTTGCCTATAAAAAATAAGAATTGTTACATTGATATTCCAAGGACTATTCGAGCCATTCTGAAAAGGATACGGACTTAAGACTAGAACTGGATTAGTCAAGTTTAGGCCTTTACACCATGTTGTAACGACTTAAGGTTATTTAGTTCTAAGCCTAAGTCTAGAACATTGAAACTTAAGTTAGTCTAAGGTAGTTCAATTTAAGCTATTTCAAGTATTTTATGGTGTCATGTGCCAACCTTAGCATTCAAACATCTAATCTATTCATTAACATCAAATTACAATGGAAATGCAAAAAATCATGAAAACTAGTCAAAAATCAAGAAACTAGATCAAGATAGCAAAACTTCACCAAATTTAGGCAATGTTCCATTATTAATGAATGGAGATCATTCAAAGGATAGCCTGGCCTAATTCTAGAGCATGATCAAAGCTCTCATGTGATTGTAGGCACATGAACCACCATTCCATTCAAGAAAGCTCTCAAAGAGAAGCTTCAAGAACACACGAGAACACATAAGGTTCAAAATTATACAAATGAACAATAGCCTCCAGATTTAGCACAACCTCAGTTGTTATGGTGGTCATTTGTGCCTCTACTATAAGTTTGGGGCCTTATTTGGCTAATTTGGGCCTTACAACCATTATTACAAGTCTGCTATTCACAAATATAGCGAGGTTGTTCGAGCCTCTTTATTAACAATCCTAATGACTAATTCTAGTCTAATTTAGCTCCATGGCTATATTTGGCAATTTATTCTTAAGCTCATGGGCTAATTACATGCAGCACATGACACTCGCCCTCTTTAAGCATTTTTTCTCTAAAAAATGAAGACCATGTAGTTCGTTGTTGAGTGCCATGCTTTATGAATCCCTTTGGCAGTAGTCGAAAAAATATTGGGCCACCTCAAATAAGAAACATCTTTTCATATATTATTCTTGTCAGTAGCCATCTTCTGTTCATCAATTTTTTGCCTCAGGATCAGCTTCCAACTTATTGTCATAGAACAAGGTTGCAACGAGTCTTCTTTATAAAAAATCATTTGATCTACAACTGATCCCGTAGATTCGATAAAATCACTGAAGAAGAGATGGATGAAACACAAGAAAGCCTCAAGTTGCAGTAGTTCTGCATGGGTAGACATGATCCAAGCAGCATGACATTCGATAGTCTTCTTCCTCAGTATCTTTCTTGATTGCATAGGCTATCCAATTCCAAATGCATCTTTTTTTGTCCCTGCGTCCGGTGTTGTTGCCTTATGCATTGCTCCTTGATGTAGGATAATGGTATCCTCTTGTAACTCCAAAGCATTGATTAAATCAATGATTTCATCCAAGTTATCTGATTCAGCACTGGAGTTTCCTCTTGCCGAATCAGTTTGAGCAAGATTGGTAGCCGCTTATCTCGTTGAAGATGGATGGCAATAGATCCATTGATTTCCTTCGTGAGTGAAGAGATGGATACAATTTTCGATAAACCAAAATGGTAATGCTCCAAGTCGAATGATTCATTGTCCAAAATTCTAGTCATTTCCACTCATCATTCTATTCAAAGAGAGTGTTATTATGTTGGAATCTGAACAACCCATATTCAGTCTGTTGTAAGCAGTGATTATCTTCAATTCGATCCCCAAAGATAAATTTGTTATATATACAATGATAGTCGGTAGTAATATTGATCTCAAAAGCTCTCAGATCAACTTGGAAGATACAATCCATCTGTCGTTGATGTTGAGACATGATTGGATGATCAAGAGACGTATGCTACAATTCCTTGATTCCTTTCGATCCTTCATCCATTGAAGAAGAGAAGATATGAAAGTTTAATGAGTAAAGCAAAAAAAATGTGGACAACTTAAGACAAAAGGGGTCCTAAAACAAATAAAAATAGAAAGTAAATAATAATCACGAAAATGTTGATCACATTGATTAACTAAGCACTTTTTGTTCTTGAAGTACTGAATTCCAAGACCATATAAAAAAGTTATAGATCTAGAGAAAACGGGAAACAAAACGTAATTAAACAAACTTAAGAAGGGGCCCTATACCAAAAAAATTGGTTTCTTTGAAATATTGGACCGTGAAATAAAAGAAAGCCGCAAAACATCTTAAAAATGTCGGCAAAATCTTTTCCTTGGTTACTTGGGGCAATCTGTTGTGCTCGTAACAAAAAAAACCTGTAAAGAAATATGAAGAAAACAATTTTTTTTTCTTTCGGGTACTTGAAGGGGAAGAGAGAGAATATTCAAAGATTATTCCCTACAGAATGTGGCAAAAAGGGGCATGTTGTCTCAAAGTTCTACAAGAAGAAGAGTGATGAAGAATAGCAATAAGAAAGGCAAGCAAACTTCAGAAATCAAGAGGGAGATGGCTTCAAAGAGGAGTAGACACTCATGGCATGCATGTGTACACCATCAATTTCTATGGAGGAAGATCCTTGGTGGATTGATAGTGGGGTAGCTCACATGTCATAAGGAAAAGGGAGTATTTCTCTTCATTTTCATATTGTTCTAATAAAGTTTATTCATGTATCAAATGGTGCTAAATGTGAGATTCTTGGAATAGGAACCATTCCTATTTGATTTGATTCAAGGAGAAGAGCAAAACTTCAAAATGTCTTGTATGTTTCTTCAATATTTAGAAGTTTTTTTTGAGTGTGAGTCAATTGATTGAGAATGGATGTGATGTCAAGCTTGGTTGCAATGCTTGCTTTATCATCAAGAATGGAAATGTCATTGCCAAAGGGATTAGAAATGGTAGGCTTCACAAGCTTGATCTTTGTATGAGAGCTAATCCAATTTGGATGTGATGGAAGCCAAAGGAGAGCATATTTCTCAAGAGGAGAGATTGGAGTATCCAAATCTCAAATCCATGGATGCTAACTTTGATGTTAATGTCAAGAATGATGTTTCAAGTGTGGATGAATGTGCTTATAATCTTGGTGATGTCAAGGATCAAGGAGTCAAGTGAAAAAGATGGCCCTAGAGTACCAATCTCCACACCTACGCACATCAAGTGGATCATCAAGATCCAAGGAGGAGCCATCAAGGCCTATTTTTATAAGTACAAATATGCAAAGGGAAGGCACTATCTCATCTACCTCTAACGCTTTAATGACTTCTTTGATGATGTGTCAAAATCTCAAAGGTAACTTGAGATAATTCCACATGAATATGATGCTTTTGTGAGATACAATAATGCTATGATTTGTGATTCTCTATTTGATAGCATGCTATTAGTTCATGTGTGTCGTACTATACCAACAGGGTTAATATAGATTTTATAGTAAATAATGTCGTTCCCATAGAGGACAGCGTTAGAAAGTTATGTTTTTGGTTAGGATGTCAGCCTAGCTAGATGGAGGATGTACATCTCATGGTGGCAGTGAGATTCCTCAGTTTGAGCCATGTCGCTCATGTGGTCCACTTGTGTTTCAAGTTGGATGGGGACGAGTCAGTTGGTGGTCGAGAGTGTGGTAGACTCTTTGTATGAGCATCGTGTGTGTATGATACTTTGTGAGTCAAACCTGGTGGTTTGTTGGTGTGCTTGAGTGTGAGTCAAGTACAAGGTAGCATGACATGCATAACATCTTTTGGACATTCTAGACATTGCTACAATTTGTATTTCTTTATTCCTATCACATTTGAGCTTAAGGAAGAGAGTTGAAAATCAGATTCAGTCTGATTCAGTTGTATAAGCTTCAAATGTGAGACTATAATTGGCGTATAGTTAATTAGATTTGTTGTATTCAATTGTGATCGGTGGGACGTGATCCATTATTGACCTATCAATCGGGCACTTGTCTCGTAGCTAGCTACTTGGGTTAGCGGAGTAGCCACACGTAGGAAAAATTTGCTTGTACAGAGGTATTTACAATACTTGCTATACTTGGGGGCATGTCCCAAGTTTGTTGGTCGAATTTGGCCATACTGGGCTCGACTTTAGTTTTGACAGGTGGTAGGCCAATTTTAGGACACCTGCCTTTTCATGCAATTTGTGAATACTCTATATGTACAATGTTTCTTTGTAATCTATTAACTTTTGTTGTGCCATCTTTGAGAGCTTGTGAGGAGTGGTTATGGTGATTGATTGATGTGATCTGAAAAAGATCTTTGGTTACAAAAACAAGCAATTCACCAATCTTGCCAATGTTGAAAAATCAGCATCTACACACAAAATAGAATGCTAATTCTAGTAGAGCTTGATCAAAACATAAATAGAAGCTATTGTCCATACAATAACAGTACCCTACTATATTTCACACGTGTGGATCCAAAAATAGCAATAACAAATCATTCTACACATAAAATTGCAAGATATCACAAGTAGAGTGCACCAATGGATAGCAGAATCCAAGAGAGCCATGTATAAGCATGAATGAGGTAAGAGAGGTAGAAGATCTACCTTCTCTCACATGTGTATAGCTATATATAGTAGATCCATGAGTATTCAAAATTTTGGTTTCCCTCCAAAATGATAAAACCCTAACATAGAGTGACTAGGTTCCATGAACCTTATTCAAATTTGAATCTACTAGTAACTCGACTTTCTAGCTTTCCCTCTAGCTCTAAAACTTTGACACACGACTTTTCTCAAGTGTGCAACATGAATGCCTGGTGCGTGCACCTTATTCTACATATGATGACGAGCTCTAGATGTTCTCTATATGCAAAGACGAGGATCCAATCCTATATCACCACAATGAAGGAGAGCCTATGCATGGCCGAGGGTAATCTTTTGATAAGAATTACTTGATGCGGCTATGTACAGAAGATGGTGATACCTCCATCTACACCAATGACGGTTATGCCATAAAACTTATCTCAAAGCCAGGACTTAGGACCAACGACGGACCTACTTGCATTACTCATCGAGGTACAATCGTCAAGATTTGATAGGATTTCGGGAAGCACTTTATTCACCCTATCATTGAATGGCTTGGAGGAACCTATTATGCGCCACTTCATGTGGGCAGAAAAGATAAGTATCAAATTATGTGCAGCAAGAAAAGCTCTCAAAAGTGCGGATATCTCCTTCTTATGCTCGTAAGCAAACATTACTTGGATGATTTCCCTAGAATTCTCGCTTGCATGCAAGAGAAATATCAAGACATGCCACATACCACCTCGACACGAGCTCAACAGTCCAAGAGGATTAAATGGAGAGAGGCAGAGAAAACAAGCAGGCCAACACCCAAAGGACACCGCATCACTAGAAGAAAAGCACCAGCATCCTCCACACACATCAAGGAAGCCGCGTTAGAGCGAAAGCGGTTAAAAGAGCATGCCTAGGGCCCACACATAGAAGAACATTTAGAAGGGCACATGCAAGGTGATGTATCAGAGCAATCGGAACATTCAGAGGGGCACACACAAGGTGAAGGCTCATCTAGCAACAACAAAGAGCATTTGAGCAAATCCACCATACAGAGTTTTGGAAATGTCAACAAAATGGGAGACACATCACAATCGCCCTATCCATGGCCTAAAGACACCTCAATGGCGGAAATTACAAAAGGCATTGAAGAAGAATGGACTACAACAACAGACCCTTTGACGACACATTCTGAGACAAAGGAGACAGAGGCTGAACCTGGTGTCCCACTTGTGTCGTCTGTGGTAAGTGACCCACAAACCACCACCTCATGACTTCCCATCACATCAACCATCAATGTCACACTGCCCATCACAGTCACTCTCACCACTACACCCTCTATTGTCTCCACGATCACCTTCAATCTCCCACTCCCCACCCAACCAATCACAACCACCTCCATGCAATCTCTGATGTGTTTTTCAAATGTCTTTGATGCATCCTTCAACATCGAAGAATTCTCACTTTCACTACTAAACATGCCACCTGCTACCACCACACCATACCACCACTATTGCTACTGCCACCAGTTCCATAGTCCTTTTCACTTTTTCAATCATAACTATCGATACATCTCTAATTCCTATCGCCATCACTCAAACATCACAACCTCCATCTGCTCAATCCGTCCACCAAGAACAGTACACCACATGGTATCAAAACACACAACAAAATTTCCCACCCTCCTACGCATCCACTACTCAACAGTATCCTCCTATTGGGGAGTCACCAAAGGCAAATCACCCAACATTATAAACACAAAATCATCGTACCACTAGGCTTTGAAATGGGTGCGAAACTGAGAAGTGCTGCAAAGATCACCAAATGTGTTGAGGGGTTTGACAATCTGCGAGTAAATTATCTGCAAGTTTTGTGAGTTTTTTTCCTATCTAGCTTCATGGCACATGGCATGCTATCAAATATAGGCTTTGCTATCTTTCATATAAAGTGTAGGGCTCATTAGAAAGCCATGGATATATCTTTAAAATACTAATTTGATTACACTAATTGATTCTACATAAAAAATGGAATTTTTTTTTTTTGGGATAATCTCAAGCTGTAATAAGAACGTTACAACCGCTCAAAGTTTTCAAGGCTAGAAAAGAAACTTGGCACCTAGAATTGAGAGCCAACGTGCTACCAATTTCAACTATAAGCCTTGCAGCTGAAATTGGTAGCACAATGGTGTGCTCTCAAGTCTGCCAAGGGCAAATTTTCTTTTGTAGCCTTGAAACCTTTGAACAATCATCACTTTCTTATTATAGCTCAGATTGAGATGATCCAAAAAACAAAAATGTTTCATTTTGTATGTAGAATCCATTTGCTCAATCAAATTTAGATTTTGCTGAAATCCTGAGCACGCCGGTGTGCTCAAGATTTCAAGTGCAAAAGACAATTTTTTTATAAACTTTGAAAGACTATAACTCCCTTACTATAGCTTGGATTGAGATGATCCAAAAATAAAAAATGTTCCATTTTGTATGTAGAATCATTGCTTCAATCAAATTTAGATTTTTATTTTGTCTTTGCAGCTGATATCCTAAGCATGTCGGCGTGCTCAAGATTTCAAGTGCCAAGGACAAATTTTTGTTTTTAACTTTGAAAAGTTTGAACGACTATAACTTCCTTATTATAGATCGGATTGAGGTGATCCAAAAAGCAAAAATGTTCCATTTTGTATGCAAAATCCATGCATGTAATAAAATTTAGATTTTTATTTTATCTTTGCAGCTGAAATCCTGAGCATGCCGGCGTGCTCGGGATTTCAAATGTCGAGGACAAATGTTTTTCTTAACTTTGAAAACCTTGAACGACTATAAATCCCTAATTTTAGCTCGGATTGAGATGATCCAAAATGAAAAACAATTTCCATTCTGTATGTAAAATCCAATGGTTCTATCAAATTTAGACTTCTTTTTGTTTTTTTTTTTTATTGTAGCTGAAATTGACAGCATGTTGGCATGCTTGAAATTTCAAGTGCCAAGGATGGTAATGATTGAGATAAAGAAAATTTAGCTTGAAAAAAATACACATGGTGGTAATCAGTTAGTTAAATAAATCTCGCCATCAATGTCCCTTGTAGTAGATCACTATGAAAACACCCATCATGTGTTTGTCCTCTGATCACACCCAACCATGTGATCTCCATCAGCTCTCCAACCTAGAGTTGACTCCCAAAGCTTCACGCTTTGCTCATTTGCAAGGCAGCTTCCTGATTCCATCATGAATCGCCCTCGTAAATCGTGTCCACCATCCAATGACTCAACTCCAATTTGTAATAGTCGCCTCCTGATGATCATCCCATGTCATCATGTAGTCCATCCCTATCAAGTATCCCATGTCATCTTTGATCTTGAAGATCTGAACATCTACTCTGTAGTGCCCACCTATATTCTCCCAAAGCTAGCTCCAAGCTGCTCTTGTGAATGGTTCCAAACCACTCCCTGAGAATACACTGAGATGTGAACTCCAAAGCCACCATCAAGTCCCTCACATGACATGACATGCCAATATCCCTCGAAGTGAACCTGTGAGATCTTTCATGGCCTAAACCAAATGATCTGTACTCTATCATCACTAATATCTGCATCCATGATGCAATATTGATATGACAAATTGACTTGACTTACCCAAAATAGGCATTTGAAATGTATCTCTCGATGACAAACCTAATACATTGCTCCACAGCTACTTTGACTTGATCAAAATGACTTATTGACTGCAAAACCGTAAAATCATCACACTCATCACTTGCCAAGAGCATGCAAAGTGTGATTATTGACATGTTCTTCATCTTTCGCATGTGTCTCACACACAGTTCGTCCAATGCAAGTCTGCTATCCTGCCCAATGGCTTCCAACTGATGCCACCTCTCACTTCCATCACCTGTGACCACCAAAACGTGTGCACCTCCAAGCTAGACCCTATTTCTCTCTGAACGAGAAATATCCAAGCTACAGATGTGTCTGTCAATGTAGCTATCACCTGACTCGACAATGCCACTGCCAATCATGCTTGTGAGAACGTTCCTCCAAAATGCCACCTGACGTTGGTTGGTTTAAACCCCAAGAGTTGAACCTGATCACGAGAATTTTTCACCCATAACTAGCATACCATGCCTACCTCTCACCTGTGATTATTTCAATCTCAAATTTGTTGCCAATGTGACTTGCTAATACTTGTCCGACTGCTATCAAAAATCTGAATGATATAGAACTCCTATTCTAAAGGGACTTTGATCACCTCTCGTACATGCCCTTTCAATGATAGTCCCTTTTACATTCTATCTTTAGCAGATTTTGATACACTCGATCTATGTCTCATATGTTCTCATTTTGATGGTGGATTAGTTGTAAAATTTAGATCTGGATTGTTGCAACCCACATTGGAAGGTGCTTGGGCATAATCCACTCCTTGGACTCGAGTGAATCCTTTAGCCACCTTGTGAGTGGAAAAGTCGACCATCGTCTAGGTTTGATTCATCAAAAGTGAGTTGTACTCGCCTTCAATAGCTTCTTGCCACTTCATAGCATCCTTGGAGTTAATTGCCTCGGCTAAGCTCTCTGGTTCTTCTGATGACGTCCAGAATGATTGAGCTGCATACCTCTCAAGAATTGTCTGAGTATGTGAGGATCTGCGGACGTTGGGTTGACTAGGATGTGATGATGCTTCTTCTGAAATTTCTTCAGATCTTTTTGAGCTAGCTTGGTATGGTCTGATGCCAGGTATTGTCGGCTACTCGGTTTCTGTAGCTGTAGCCGTAGGTTCTATAGAAGGAACATCAACATTGGAAGAATTCATGCTATGTAAAATTAGATGAAATGACATAGCATTGTTTATCGATTGTTGTTTGAAATCATAGTATGTATGCTCTTGAAATATTACTTTCTTAGAGACAAATACTACATTGGTGGATGGATCATAAACTTTATAAGCTTTATGTTCATCATGATAGCCAATGAAAATGCATTTATTTGTCTTATGATCCAGCTTCTTCCTAAGCTGTTTAGGAATGTGAACAAAACATATACAACCAAAGATTTTTAAATGGTTGACACAAGGCTTTTGCCCATGCCAAACTTCATGAGGAGTATTGTTGTTGACGGCTTTGGTGCTGGATCTGTTCTGCATATAATAGGTTGTGGCAGTAGCTTCTGCCCAGAACTTCGCAGGTAGGTGTGCTTGATGTAGCATGGATCTGGCTGAGTTGAGAAGAGTTTGATTCTTCCTTTCTGCAATCCTGTTTTGTTGAGGTGAATAGGAAGTGGTGAACTGTCTTCTAATACCATGTTCAACCATGTAGTCGGAGATCTCGTTAGATATATTCGCCGCCACCATCAGTTCGGAGTGTCTTCACTTTCCTAGACGTTTGCGTCTCAGCCATGGCCTTGAATCTCTTGAAGCATTCAAAGGCTTCAGATTTGTGCTTAATGAACATGGTTGTAGACCATCTAGAATAATCATCTATGAAAGTGATAAAATAGATTGCATCTCCAAATGACAAAGTTGGCATTGGACCACAGAGATCGCTATGTACAAGATCTAGTACATGCTTTGTTTTGATGGAATGTGATTTTGGAAACTTGCTTCTGCTTCCCATAGATGCATAATTCACAAAAGAAAGATTTCCTATCTAATGAAGATGAGAAATTCAAACCATCAACTAAATTATTAGAACGAATATAAGAAAGTGATGTTGTATTCACGTGTCCAGATCAACTATGCCACAGAACATCACTGTCATTTACATTTTCATTAGAGATACTAGCTAATGCAACTGAATTAGAGAGTACGTAAAGATTTTTGACTCTAGTGCATGTAGTCAGAATAGTATCTTTCTCGAGTATTGTACACTACTCAGATGAGAAAATAACAGTGTAGCCCTCATCAGTTATCTTAGAGACTGATAACAGGTTCTTTGACAACTAAGAAACATGAAGGTGAAGAAACATAGTGTTTATGATTACAAAGCCTTGCTAGCTTTCAGCCCTTCACCTGATGAAGATGTTCGCGAACTTGAACGTCTGGAGACACGAAACATGAAGAGTTTCGCGAACACAAAAGTCAACGGAGATCAAGATGAACGATTCGCGAACACTAACGGTTCGCAAACACGAAAGATCCATGAACGAGATTCCTTTGCGGTCTAGCAAGAGAGAAAGGTAGACAAGGTAAATGAAATCAATGGTGGAAACGAAACTCGTTCTATCCTCACGCTCCAAGGAGTACCACCAGTGATCACGCAAGTACCTAGAAGTACCAAGATCTAACCTGATGGCATGACGTCAGCAGATATTTCCTAGGTCGTGGCTAATCTGCCACTCTTGTAATTCCCTGATTAGTTGTAAATGTATAATCACTCTAATCTTAGGTTTACATAGAGAGACCATACTTACTGGATAATACTTGACATATATCATAACAGGATACACCGAGTGTAACTAGCATAAGAGACACTGAACAAGTCTGATGCTAGTAAGCAATAAAGACGAACACAGACAGAAGCTCTGACTGCGTGCGAGAAGATAATTTTGTCTAGGATTAGAAGATCCAATTATCCGCTAGTGAAACGAGACTACTACTCGTGAGAGAATAGTGCTTTTCTCATGCCAACGCACTACGTGGATTCGCATGTAGTGCCCTCAAGAAATCAGAGAAAATCAATACAGATTATTTTCTAGTTGTGTCTGATCTTGGATGTTGAATGCTTATGCTGTTTATTTCATATGTCTGAGTTTTCTTGTTCCCTTTGAATTCCGCACCTTGGTTGAAATTGAGTCGAATGCTGTATTAATTTTATGAATGTAGATCAGTAGTAGGAGTGTTTCAGCTGGTAGTGCCCAGCGAACGCCTCTGAACTCCATCCGAATCTTGAAAGAGAGTCGCGATTGTTTCGAGAATTTTCTCCCCTAGATTCACTAGTGGTATTAGAGCATCTCACGATTCTCATCAGTGGTATCAGAGCATCTCACGATTCTCATCAGTGGTATTAGAGCCACCCTGCCATATTCTAACATAGCTAAGAAGCTCCAGAAGGCCAAGCATTCAGACAATCAACCATCAACAAGAAAACAAACTTCAAGAAGCAATGGCTTCAATCAGCAACATGCAGAGCAAGATCTGCACTATACTTAATTCTTCAAGATCTAACTTTCTAGTTTGGAAAGTTAAGACATCTTTGATATCAAGGGTGAAGGACTCTTCCCATGGGTGGATGGCACAGAAGAAATGCCTACGACAACAGGCAAGGAGCTACGCGAATGGAGGGAGAAAAATGACAAGGCAGTAGCCTTGCTATTATCTTCCATCAAAGATAGCCTTACACTTGACCTGGCTAGACTCTCCAAAGCTAAGGAGATGTGGGATGCACTGCTCACAAGATTTTAGACGAAATCAAGAAGTCAGATTATGATGCTGGAAGATTAGCTGACGAAACTGCAGTGGGATGGAAAAGACCTCACCTCTTTCATGAGAAAGATGAAGGATCTGTTTCTATCACTACACAACTCAGGAGTAGAGAATGCAGTATCAGCTGACAAGCAGCTCACATATCTGTTGAGAGCCTTATCCAGATCTTTCCAGATGACACGAACCCTACTCGCGAAAGATCCTACCATGAACCTCGGAAAGGTGATTGTCAAGATTCGAGAGGAAGTTGAGGCCAGAGAGCATCTTGATCACAAAGGTGGTTCTGACCAGGCACTCTTCGGCAACAGAGAAAAATCAAAGAAATAGTTCAAGCCTAAGAGGGAGTCGAATTAGAGGCAGGATCATGACCAGCAAACAGAGGGGACCAGCAAAAGCAACTAGAAGACCAAAGGGAGGTCGAAATGACATGATGCAGACAAGAAGACCTGCACGAGATGCAAAAGAGACGGTCATATAGTAGATACTTGCTAGCTCAATCCCAAGATTGAGTGTATCCATTGCCATAAGAAGGGTCATGCAACCATGGATTGTCTCTAGAACCCAAGAAACAGATCATCACAGAACAGACAGGAGAACAATAATAGTTCTTTCTATGTCGAGAAGCCCGAGAGCTCGAAGATGGGCGAAGAAAGAACGAACAAAAATTGTTCGATCGCCTACATCTGTGAAGATGTGTGTGCAGCATCAACGTCTGACACACACGAGGTGATCCTGGATTCAGGAGCCACCTCGCACTTCGTGACATCAAGACGAATTATGTTTGATTTCAAAAGCGCAGATCCCTCAGGATTCATAGTTCTTGGAGATGGATCTAGAAATCAAGTGAACAATATTGGTTCACTCTGGCTCAACACCAACGGTAGAGACAGGTGACTCAAAGATGTTCTGTTCGTGCCAACTCTGCAGCAAGACTTGCTCTCTGTAGCAAGAATAGCAGATGCAGGGATGTGTGTGACGTTTTCTAACGAAGCATGCAACGTGATTGATGCTAGCACCAGCACTCTCATTGCTCAAGGCAGAAGGAAGGCAACCTATATCATCTAAAGGTGCGCCTACCTGAAGATCAGATGCATCAGACCCATGACGACTTGCCAGACACTCTGTGGCACAGAAGACTCTGCCACATGAACTCAATGACACTCTACTAGGCAAGTCATCATGGAGAAATAACAGGGCTCAGCATCTCGAATGCAACCAGTTTAACTACATGTGATGCATGTTTGAAAGGCAAGATGTCACGCACACCATTCGTCAAAGACTCCTATAGAACGACAAAGATTCTAGAGCTGGTGCACTCTGACATCTGCGGTCCATTCAACATGATCTCAGTAGGAGGTTCAAAATATCATATAACCCTCATTGATGATTATAGCAAGTTTGCCAGAGTGTATTTTATTCAAAATAAATCTAAAGCACTCGATAAATTCATAGAATATGTGAGTTGGGCTGAGAGATGCACAAGCAACAAGGTGAAGCAAATCAGAACAGATCGAGGTGGCAAATATATCTCGAATCGCTTCACTGACTTCTGCAATGATCATGGCATCATTCACAGAAGAACTGTAGCCTACACACCGCAACACAATGGTGTTGTTGAACGAAAGAACAAGACCCTGATGGAAGCAGCCAGATGCATGATGGCATACTCGAAGGCTCCAAGGGCACTGTGGGCTGAAGTAGTAGCTATAGCCACATACATCCAGAACAGGACAGGTAAATCTGGTGTTCCTCACACGACACCACATGAGCTATGGTGGGGTAGAAAACCCAACCTGTCTCATGTCAGAATATTTGGCTGTGCAGCATATGCACATATTCCTAATAAGCTTCGCAAGAAGCTTGATGAGAAAGCCGAGCAAGAATTTTTGGTAGGTTATGACAATAATTCGTCATACTACATAATCTACATGCCAAACACGAACACTGTGAAAACAGTGAGCAATGTCAAATTCGACGAGAGCAGGACAATGGCAAATGAAGACCCTGTTAGCTATGAAGTTCTGGAAAGACAGTACTATGACCTGCTGCCAACGTCAAAGGGAACAGAGGACGAACACAAAAACAAAATTTTTTGAGTCGTCTCCCATTCAAACGATGAATCAGACGAAGAAAAATTCGAGAGGCAACCTGTCGCCGTAGTTCTTGTAAACCAAGATGGTTCCGGACCAAGCAGAGCAGACAAGGGCAAAGGCATAGCTGTTCCGGGAGGATCTCCCAGAAGGTTGACAAGACCACAAAGAGCACCAGCAAGATTTGTGCCAGGCAGCTCAGCTTCCACATTAGAAGAATTTTGCGGGTTCAATGGCGAACCACAGACATTCAAGGAGGCGATTGAAGGTCCATAAAAGGACAAATGGATCCAAGCCATGAACGAAGAGATGGAGTCCATGAAGAAGAACCAGGTATGGACGTTGGAGCCATTACCTCATAAGCGCAAGACTGTCAAATGCAAATGGGTTTTCAAACTCAAATATGGACCAGACAGGAGTGTGATGAAATACAAGACAAGACTGGTAGCGAAGGATTTCTCTCAGAGATACGGTATTGACTACTCTGAAACCTTCTCTCCTGTCGTCAAACATTCATCCCTATGTCTGTTGTTTGCATATGCAGCAGCTTACAACCTCAGGATCCACATTGTGGATGAGAAAACAGCTTTCTTACATGGCAAATTAGATGAAGAGGTCTACATGGATCAACCCCCAGGACTTGTCTTGAATTCACTTCCTGACTATGTATGCAGAATGCATAGAAGCATCTATGGTCTGAAGCAATCAGCCCGACCATGGTACAAGAAGAAGGACCAAACCCTAAAATAATTGGGATTCAAGCCTCTGTTGGCTGACTCCAATGTGTATGTCAGAGTTACGGATGGGCAGATCATCATAGTGGTTGTTTATGGGGATGACACTTTGATACTTTGCAGGAGTGAGCAGCTAATTGTTGAAGTAAAGACAGACATCTCGAAGCATTTCGAGATAGTGGATCTGGGAGAAGCTAGGTGTTACCTAGGCTTACAAATTGAAAGGGACTATGAGGGAGGCAAGTTATACCTTCACCAGTCCATATACACCCAGAAGATCCTAAAGGACTTTGGATGCTAAACTACAAAGGAGTGAACACTCCAATGCTCGCAAGGCCGGTGCTAACAAATGACGACTGTCCAAAGACTGAGGAAGAAAGAGAACAGATGCAGATCACACCCTACAGGAGGCTGATAGGTTCACTGATGTACCTTGCAGACAACACATGCCCTGATATTGCTTATCTAGTATTCGGGATGAGCCAATTTTGTACGAATCCAGGCTCGACACATTGGAAAATTACAAAACAAATTTTGCAATATCTTCAATTAACGAGGGATTATGGCTTGTGTTATTGTCGTGGTGCATGTCTCAAGATACTTTCCTACAACGATGCTAGTTGGGCATCTCTCAGGGACGACTGTAAAAGCGTCTCAGGAGGATGCACCATCGCATCAGGAGCAACAGTTCTCTGGGTCAGCAAGAAGCAGACCAATGTAGCCCAGTCATCATGCGAAGCAGAGTACGTAGCAGCAGTGAAGATGGCAACGAAATAATTTGGCTAAGGCAGTTCCTGGACGAATTGGGCGAAACAAGGAACAAGCCATTGGTCTTGCAGATGGACAACACCTTTGCGATAAACCTGACGAAAGATCATGTGTTCCACTCAAGAACGAAGCACATTGGGTTCAAGTATCACTTGATCAGGGATCTGATTGAAAGGAAGATGATGCAGACCATCTTCATAGGAACGAAAGATATGGTTGTTGACATCTTCACTAAAGCTCTAGACAAAGGGCCCTTTGAGAGACAAAGGAGCAGTCTCGGGATCATAAAGCTACCATGCTTTGAGAGAGAGCTGAAGAAACAAAGTGTTTATGATTACAAAGCCTTGCTAGCTTTTAGCCCTTCCGAAGATGTTCGTAAACTCGAACATCTGAAGACACGAAACACGAAGAGTTTCGCGAACATGAAAGTCAACGAAGACAAAGACAAACGGTTCGCGAACACGAAAGATCCACAGACGAGATTCCTTTGCGGTCCAGCAAGAGAGAAAGGCAGACGAGGTAAACGAAACCAACGGTGGAAACAAAGCTCGTTCTGTCCTCACGCTCCAAGGAGTACCACCAGAGATCTCGAAAGTATCCAGAAGTACAGAGATCTGACCTGATGGCATGACGTCAGCAGATACTTCCTAGTTCGTGGCTAATCTGCCACTCTTTCAATTCCCTAATTAGTTGTAGATGTATAATCACTCTAATCTTAGGTTTATAACAAAGGATTCCATGTAGCTATGATTAAATTTAGCATAAGCTGTCTATTAGACTATTTTTGCATTTAGCAGCTACTTACAACGGGAGAGCTGTTCCGCAATATTCATGTTCTCTTCTCCGTTCGCGTTCTTCTATCTTCCTTGCTCCATCAGATTGGTATCAGAGCATAGCTCAAATAAACTGAGAGATTAAGTTTGTTCTATCTGTATACTATTATCATGTCTCATATAGGTAGCTCTTCATCTTCATAGCTCAGTGAAGCTAGAGTCATTGACAAGTTCAATGGTTCTAACTTTTACATTTGGAAGTTAAAACTTAGAATGACGTTGATAGATAGAGATCTTTGGGATATAGTAGAAGGTGCAGACCTGAAACTAGAAGATGGTGATCAAGCAAAGGCCTGGAGGATCAAAGATCAGAAGGCCCTAGCATGTATCACACTCAATCTGGCCGACTCCCGAATATCTCACATTACCACGTGCAAAACCTCTAAGGAAGCACTTGACTTGTTATCAAGTCTGTATGAGACTCACGATGTAACCACGAGATTACATCTTAGAAGGAAGTTATTTACTCTTAGCATGTCTGATTCTACTGCCATCACTTCTCACATCAACAACTTCAAGTCCCCGTTAGATCAGTTATCAATTGTACGATGTTCTATTCAAGATGGTGATGCCGTTATGACCTTGCTTTCTTCTCTTCCAAAGTCCTATGAGCACTTTGTGGTGATGATCTCCACACAACCCGACCTCACTCTTCAAAAGGTGATCGATCATCTCCTTCAAAAAGAAATGCAGAGAAAGACTAGCAGTCTGTCCATCAAAGAAAAATTCATGGCTCTATACATCAAGAAGAAAGACTATTCCAAGGGCAAGAATCAAGTGCAGTAGCAACAACAGAAGCCTCACACTCAAGGTGAACATGGTGAATCGCGCAAGAAGCTTTTCTGTAGATATTGCAAAAGAGCTAATTACGACATCAAGGAGTGTCGCATCAGGATCTACAATGAGGCAAAAAAAGTAGCAACAACAACAGCAGCCAGACTCTTCCAACAGGACAAAATTCAAGGAGTCAGATACACACTTGTTAATGACTTACAGCAGCAATGAAGACTGTGATAGCTGGTGCCTGGACAACGGTGCTACCCAACACATGACCTCTCACAAGGAATGGTTTACGGAGTACGAAGCCTACAACTGAGACCAATTTATCTACCTCGGAGATTCTAGCACCATACGCATGGAAGGCAAAGGAGCAGTGAAGATCAGCTTCAACAACGATCTGTCCATTTGTGTTTCTAACATCCTTCTGATGAGAATTGTGAGATGCTTTGATACCACTAATGAGAATCGTGAGATGCTCTGATACCACTAATGAATCTAGGGGAGAAAATTCACGAAACAGTCGCGACTCTCTTTCAATATTCGGATGGAGTTCAGATGCGTTCGTTGAGCACTGCCAGCTGAAACACTCCTACAATCCCATAGAGAGTAGTCAGTTACTACTGATCTACGTTCATAAAATTAATACAACATTTGACATAATTTCAATTAAGGTGCGGAATTCAAAGGGAACAAGAAAACTCAGACATATGAAATAAACAACATAAGCATTCAACATCCAAAATCAGACACGACTAGAAAATAATCTATATTGATTTTCTCTGATTTCTTCAGGGCACTGCATGCGAATCCACATAGTGCGTTGGTGTGAGAGAAGCACGGTTCTCTCACGAGTAGTAGTCTCGCTTCACTAGCGGACAATTGGATCTTCTGATCCTAGAAAAAATTATCTTCTCGCATGCAGGTGGAACTTCTATCTGTGTTCTTCTTGATTGCTTACTAGCATCAGACTTCTTCAGTTTCTCTTCTCTTAGTTACACTCGGTGTATCCTGTTCTGATATATGTCAAGTATTATCCAGTAAGTACGGTCTCTCTATGAGTTTAATCTTCTCCTACTCATCCCTTCGCCCTCCTTCTACTCTCAAGAATTCCATCTCTCTGAATCAGTCTGCAAAAAATACCCGCAAAGTCAAATCAGGCAGAACCACAAAGCCATCGCCAAATTACGGTCTGGCCGAAGGGCACCATTAAATCAACGTTTACGGAGAAACACGACTCAAACCGCAAACCGCAAACCACAAGGAGTCATTAAAATCGGTAGGTTACTATCTATGAGCACTTGTGAAATCTTCAATGGCAACGGAACGTAAAACCTCGTCGACCACCGCAAGTGACCTTCTTTACAAACTATCCGCAATATAAGATGAACATCATTCCATTTGTGAAGGATGCATGATGGGAAAGCACCATAGAGAGAAGTTCAAGAAGGAGAGAGCTTCTAGAGCGAAAAAGCTATTCAAACTCATCCATACTAACTTGTGCGGTCCGATGAAGATGATGTCGTTGGGAGGAGCCTATTATTTCATGACATTTATTGACGACTACTATAGGAGGACATATATCTACTTCTTGAAGAACAAATCGGATGCATTGACTTGCTTCAAGGAGTTCAAAGCTTTGGTGGAGAACTAGCTGGATGCATGCATCAAGGTGTTGAGATCTGATAGGGGGAGTGAATATAAATCAGGTGACTTTGAAACATCTTGCAAGAAACATGGAATTAAGAGGCAATTATACGTTGCATAGAAATGAATTAGCTGAGAGAAAAAATCGCATAGGGGAGAGCGCATGATTAATATGAAGCAAATGGGCTTGCCAAATTTCTATTGGTCAGAGGTGTGTAATGGAACAACATTCTTGCAAAATAGGAGCCCCACGACTACGTTTCCCAATGTGACTCTTGAAGAAGCACTCACAAGAATGAAGCTAAAGATCAACAAGTTTTGCATTTAAGTGACTATGCTATCATGGAGGCATGTTCCATGAGTAGTTTGCTTACCATTAAGTAAATGACGTTAATTATCTAGGGAAAGACTTGAAAAGACAATAATTGACGTGTTTCAATATGACGATTACTTGCTATTCACAGATTCTCACTGAATCTGTGAACACGATTCTTTTATCGTTCGTTCTTCTTTTTGTTACTTCCGTTGGTTACAGTTCTTTACGGTTTGGTCTCCTTGTTAGAACGGTTTCCAAGTAGAAGTGTTTCTCAGATTACAACGTGTATTCCTAGCCTGTCAGTGGGGAGAGATGGATACGTTACTCAACTACATGCATATACAAGCCATGCAACCAGTCCTAGCTCAGTATAGATCAACGTTATGAATCAGGGAGCAAATCTACAATCTATCTACCAAAATCAGAGAACAAAGCAATGACAAGATTAAGCTACTCAGCAAGAAACAATAAACAAGAAAACTAGTTTTCTAACAGCACTCTAGCAGCCCAAGGATCAAGAAACACCCATTTCTTGATGCTTGGAATGCCCAAGAACAATCAAGGACATGATTGTTAGAAGGTATGCGAATTAGATCCACAATCTCAGCCTCTATAGTTTACCTGCATGCTTAAACTACAAATTCAAGAAACAAGAAAGTTAATCCACATCTACATTCCACAAGCAAGAAATCTAATTAATCCACAAACACAAAAGGAAATCAAAACATGCTCATAGAAATTTCACTCAAGAAGATTGCCATGAACAAGGAGCTTTACAATCATCAATAACTCGTGGAAGATCTTCTTTATTCACTCAAGAGCAATTGACAATACAATCAAAGCTCTTTCACAAGAGAGGGGGGCCCTTAAATAAGTAAGAAGGCTGCCCATGTGGAGCCCAAGTGGCAATTCCACTAATTTGAAAAATACAAGTGGAATTTGCCCTTCCACTAGAGGTCACCATCAAAAGGTGGCTCACTCTAAATTATTTAAGGGGTCTACACTTATTTACAATATTACTAGCTCCTACATGGTCGTTCCTTCTCTGGGATTCACCATGTAGGCTCACATAAATAATCACTGTCACCCTAGCTAGTAATGCTCGGCTCTCATGCTCGGCTCTCAGCTTCCTTTGCTCTCCTCCTTCTGAGACCTCATCGGTCATGGGTGAGAGATAACCTATGTCTTCAGCTTGGCTCGGCATATGGGGATTCCCTAGAATCTGCTAACATTATCCACCCTAATTTGTTGCAGGACCCACTGCAACATAGGTGATGTCGTTCTGCTCGGCACTTGGAACAGCGTGGATCTTCGTTCGCTTCCATAAAACCAGATGCTTATTATCCGCAAAATTGTTTCTCAAAAATGAAGGTCTCTCAATGGCCGCTACATTCCAGCCCTCTTGAGAACCTCTTGCGAGTCCTGCTCGCCTCGTCGTCTTGCCGTTTGTTTTTGCTCGCTCATCTTTCGCCCCAGGGCTTCAAATACTTGGAAGCGGAGCTTAATTCCGTAGTTTAATGGCCCCAGGTACTCTTTATCTTTTCGATGAAGCCCATCTCCTGCCAGTCTCCCACCATGGTGACGTATCGTGATGACATGAAGGCCACTCTGTAGTATAGTCGGGCCATCATCTCATGGTCTTCCTCTGACTGGAGGGCTACGTTGGGATTGATCTTGATCGGATCCAAACCACGATCCCAGAAACATTTTTGCTGCATTAGAAAGGCCATAGATCGGCAGTATTTGACACTTTCTTGCACGCATAGATCGTCACTTGTCTTGTATTTGTGCCCAAAATATAATAATTGTAGCCTCAGGTCATCCGGGGAGATTCTCTCTGAAATTCCCAAAATCACTGGCCAGTTCACCGACTCGACCCGTGGCTTTTCTACCGGCCATGGATTTCTGCTTTTGAGCGGCATGTAGAATGGATCTATTCGCTTCCATGTCGGTGCCTTCAGGTACTCTTGGAGCCGTCTGCTATCCTTTAGGATCTTGTTTCGCCATTTAGGTTGCGGTTGTAATGCTGCAATGATCTCAGCCCTTGTGGAGTATTGGCTTTGATCTATCTCCTCTTTGTCTCCTCTCGTGTTGGGAGGATATTTCATCTCGAATCTCTCTGATGGAAGGTAAGGTGTGTGAAAATGGAGGTGTGTTTGCAAGAAGGAATTCGAAGTATGTCGTGGAATGAAGGATGGTGACGGAATGTGGTTGGGTAAAAAGATGGAAGGTATAAGTTTGGAAAGCAAAAAAGGTGAAGATGTTGGGCAAGGATGGAGATGTGTGGAGATGGATGTATGGAGGTGGGAAATGAACTGGAGGTAAACAACAAGTTTTGTGATGTTGATGATAGTATATTCAATAGTGTAATGGGAGCGTGATGAATGCTCGTGTGACACTACCCCTCAGCATGCGAAAAAATTACAAAATGATGTGTTTTCTGCCGACGATGTTAGGTTTGGAGATGTTTGGTGATGGCGCTCTCAATGGTAAGCAAACGATGATGGTGGATAGTCGGTGGAGGTGTTGTGGAAACGATGACAGATGCAAGGAACAATAGAGCGCCAAGATCGGACACAGGAGCAAGAAGATCACCAGCAAATCGTTGCAAGAAAATGCCAGAATTCACACTTCGTTGAGGTGTGAATGACGTCGGGGTGAAGGCATTTATGGACATCGTCGTCTGATTTTGGACGAGATGGGACGTGCCGGTTTGTTGAGTTTTGAATTTGGAATCTCCGATCGAGATCTGATAGGTTCTTCGGTCGAGATCTGAGAGGTGCTCCGGTCAAGATCTGAGAGGTGCTCCGGTCGAGATCTGATGGGTGCTCCGGTCGAGATCTTATGGGTGCTCCAATCAAGATCTGATAGGAGTCCTTCGGTTGAGATGTGACAAGATTCCTTCAGTTGAGATTTGACAAGAGTCCTTCGGTTGAGATTTGACAGGAGTCCTTCGGTTGAGATTTGATAGAACCCATCAGTTGAGATTTGATAGGAGTCCATCGGTTGAGATTTGACAGGAGTTCGTCGGTTGAGATTTGACAAAAGTCCTTTGGTTGAGATGTGACAGGGGTCCTTCGGTTGAGATTTGACAGGAGTCCTTCGGTCGAGATTGGTCGTAAACGCTTCGGTTGAGATTTGATAGATCCCATCGGTTGAGATCGGTCGTAAACGCTCCGGTTGAGATTTGATAGAACCCGTCGGTTGAGATCTGACATAAACTCATCGGTTGAGATCTGACGGAAACCCAGTATGGAAGAATGGAGTTGTGTGATGCAAGTGAAGAACTTCAGGGGGGAACATATGACTGTGGCTCAGAGTAGAAGTTCTTATGGGAAAGGTGTATCTCAATGAATGATTGTATGCTTAATTGGAAATATTGAGATACCAGACATACAGAAATGAGATGGGCCAAAAGTGTCAGAATCTTTTCATATGGTGTATCCTATCATTTGTTGACCTAGAACATTCATGACAAATGGGTATTTATAGAAAAAAGAAAATGCATAGAAAGTAAATAAGTACATGTATGAATTATAGACAAGAAACGAGGTTAAAAATAGGCATGCAAAGCGAGAATAACAAGCAAGGAAATAAGAAAATAAAATAAAAAGAATAAAAAATGTAAAATATATACTTGGGAAAAGGTGTTAATTGGGTCAACAAAAAACAACTCTTTGTAATACCGCCGTAGACGGCCACCGTTGACGATACTGTCTAGGAATATTCCGTCAAGTGTTTGCAACTGGACTGCACCATTTGGAAAGATTTTATTAATAACATACGGTCCCTCACTTCGGAATTTCAATTTTTCTGGGTGTTTCTTTGATGTATAAAGAAGCACTTGGTCACCTAAGTGTAGATCTTTATTGCGTAAGTGACGGTCATGCTAGGCCTTTTGGCGTCGTTTGTTAACCAGTTGTGCGTGGTAAGATATAAGTCTTGTCTCGCATAATTGGGCTAACATAAATAGCCTGGTCTTGACTTGTTGCTCAATTGTAGCTTTTTTATAGAGATCTGTAGAAAAAGCTTCCGTGACTCTTAACAAAGGTATTAAGACTTCTACAAGCATTATCGCCTCTTGACCATACACTAAGTGGAAAGGGGTAGCCCACCCAGTGGCTTTCTTCGGGGTGGTGCGGTAAGCCCAGATAGCTGAAAAAAGTTTTGTTTCCCAATTAGAGCGACTGGTTCAAACTATCTTTGTCAAAATTTTACATATCGTCTTGTTAGTTGATTCGGCCTAACCATTACATCTAGGATAGTACGGTGGTGTACTCTTTTGGTGAACGACACGATAATGGCGTAGTAAATTATCAATGACAACATTTAAAAAATACGTGTCGCGATCACTAACTAGCTCTATAGGACAGCCAAAACGTGTAATAATGTTTTCGTAAAGAAAACGTGCGGCAATTTTTGCGTTGGCGTCCTTTGTTGCCCAAGCCTCAACCCACTTAGTGGCGTAATCTGTGGCTATGAGGATGTAACGGGCTTGGGTATGTTTCGCTACTGGACTGATTGGTCCAACAAAGTTAGTTCCCCACTTATGGAAGGCTTCGCCTTCTATAATGGGAGTCAGTGGTGCGAAGTCTGCTTTTGTATTTTTCTTGACTCGTTGACAGACATCACATGTTTTAATGATAGCAAATGTGTCTTTAAACAAAGATGGCCACCATAATCCTGCTCGAAGGATAATCTTAGTTGTGGCTTCAGCAGAGAAGTGGCCACCACCAATACCCTCATGAGCCTGAGATATGATAGGTCGTATCTCAGATTCATAAGCGCATCGTCGGATAATACCGTCAATGCCCCGTTTATAAAGTTCTACCTGATGACATGGACACCAGAATGTGAAGAAGCGTTCCAAGAACTAAAACGACGGATCACTCAAGAACCCATCCTTGCCTTACCGGACTTTAGCAAACCTTTCGAAATACATACAGACGCATCGAACTTTGCTATTGGGGCCGTGTTGATGCAAGAAGGAAAACCTGTTGCATATTTTTCAAAGAAATTGAGTGACGATGGCCAACTCATGAAAAAGAAATGGTCGCAGTAGTTCAAGCAGTTGAGCATTGGAGACATTATGTGGCAGGAAAGCCCTTTAAGGCGTTCACTGATAATGTATCACTCAAGTACTTCTCATCCCAAGGTATGCTCACACCAAAGCAAATGCGATGGCAAAACTTTCTCTCAAAATTCAATATAGACATTGTACACACAATTCATCAATGAGTGGCACACAAAGCTGACAGAGGTGAAGTCATTTTTAGAGCAATCACAAAGAAGTATGGCAGCTGACGTAAATCCACATCGACGAGAACTGGAATTTAAGGAAGGTGAAAAAGTGTGGCTGAACACTAAAAATATCGTGTTACCAAAAGGGTTCGCTATGCCTTGGGTTTCATGTGTGGCTTGTCTTTGCCTTTGGTTACCTTTTGGGGACGGATTCGGAGGTGGCTTTCGGGTTGGTTGGGATCCCAGTTTTCTTAAGTTTGAATGGTTAAGCTTGTTACGTTTCTAAGTTGGCTTTTACGTAAGTGCATGATGGATGGATGTTAGACTTAAGCGTATGTTGGGGAAACCGCTCAAGTCCCAGCGCCCCTTTGAGGCGCCGGCACAACAGTCACCATCAAAAGGTGGCTCACTCTAAATTATTTAAGGGGTCTACACTTATGTACAATATTACTAGCTCCTACATGGTCGTTCCTTCTCTGGGATTCACGCTCACATGAATAATCACTGTTACCCTAGCTAGTAATCCTCGGCTCTCATGCTCGGCTCTCAGCTTCCTCTGCTCTCCTCCTTCTGAGACCTCCTCGGTTATGGGTGAGAGATAATCTATGTCTTCAGCTTGGCTCGGCATATGGGGAATCCCTGGAATCTGCTAACACTTGCCATATTTGACAACTACTTTTTTCTTTTTATTTAGACAATGGGCCGATCTTTTCCGAGCTCCTTAGTTACTATTTAGTGAGCTCTTCTTGTACTTGAATTAATACAATGTGAATCTTAACACAATTTTTGGTGTGTTAGCAATCATGTGAATTATTGTCTTGAAGTGCTTGTGGAAGTACTCTGGTGATTGCGTCGATCAATAATGTTGTTGTCAACTTCAACTTGGTTGGGTGGTTTGGCTCGTTCCCTTTTGAGTGTACTTGCAGGCTCAATCCTTAGTGGACATCACAATAGGTCGGTCTGCCCCCTCGGGCATTTCTGAGCTCGCTCATGGACTCCCTTTTTGGGCGCCTCAGAGAGCCCCGACTTTGGTGGCACAAATTCCAATCTGCTAAGAACCCTTTTTAAAAAGACAAAGTGGTCCATTGTAGCGCGGTGCTTGGGTAGAGTAGTTGATTGCGATCAGCATGGCGCAGGCTTGAATCCCAACTGCTGCGTAGTGACATTGTAAGGAGCTTGCTCCACTCTTGGCATTGCCCAGATGGCGTGGCAGGCCAGGCTGTATATATTGTGTATATAACCCACTAGTGGCGTAACACTGTATCAAAAAAAATTAAAAAGACAAAGTGGTCCATCGTAGCGCGGTGCTTGGGTAGAGTAGTTGATTGCGATCAGCATGGCGCAGGCTTAAATCCCAACTGCTGCGTAGTGACATTGTAAGGAGCTTGCTCCACTTTTGGCATTGCCCAGATGGCGTGGCAGGCCAGGCTGTATATATTGTGTATCTAACCCACTAGTGGCGTAACACTGTATAAAAAAAAATTAAAAAGACAAAGTGGTCCATCGTAGCACGGAACTTGGGTAGAGTAGTTGATTGCGATCAGCATGGCGCAGGCTCGAATCCCAGCCGCTGAGTAGTGACATTGTAAGGAGCTTGCTCCACTCTTGGCATTGCCCAGATGACGTGGCAGGCAAGGCTGTATATATTGTGTATGTAACCCACTAGTGGCGTAACACTCCATCAAAAAAAGAAAAAAAAAGAAGAAAAGAAAACAAAGTGCAGCTTTGAAACACTCCATAACTGTCGCGGACCGAAGGACGCTAACGGAGAACTTAACAGCAAAGAAGCAACTCAAATGTTGCGTTTTACACCTACCACCACACCTACCTCCTCCAATGTCGGCGAGAGACGAAGAGGCCTAACGATCCACTACTAGTAACTAAACGTTTTTCTTATACAATCCTTCAGACATTTCAAATATCTTGGGCGGGAGCTGGTGTGGCTGCTCGTGAGCGTTCATTTTCTTGATCCCCAGTGTAAAGATGGCACTAGAAGTAAGTGTTCGTTATCTTAAACTCAATCATACAGCATCTGCTTTTGAATTCCGTATGCTTGTAAAGAAATATTGTACTCAATTGATTGCATTTACGCAGGTGAAAAATGAAAGATATCGGGCAATTTTGCGTCAAGGAAGAGCTGAATTGCAATGCATATCCGAAAAAAGGTCCGTGCAGGATTTGCACCAGAATTCTGTGTTTTTCCCCCAGAAAAAGGATTCTTGCGAGATTACTTGTGTAAGCGTAACCATGGATTTCTTCATTTATGGGACAAATAGTGGCAGCATAGTTTACTACTATGTGGATGATCGTGGACCTTCGTTCATCAACGAATATCGTAACTACGAGACCGGAATTCAGAGGTGCGCATTTCTCCCTTACGCGGTATCTTCCTTGCATTTTTTTTTGTATTCTACTGTACATGTATTGCTGCACTTCATTTTGTCATACTGAATGTCCATGTGCGGCTAAGTGCAATCCGACCCCAGAAAGGAGCCGTTGATCAACAAGCCACTTATTGGAGGACTGCTGCACTTTCTTGTAATCTTGTGTGTCTACTGCTTTATTTGCGAATCTTATGCTGCACTAAAAATTTATGGTCTTCAGAGGCAGAACTGACGATCTATGTTTTTCAAGAGAATTGATCGATAATGGATAAATGTAAGTTATGCGCACTTGATATTGAAGCTAACCCTGCAGCTTAAAATTTTCTTCCATGGAGCTCAAATGTTTTTGGAATAGGTTTGGGCAAAACCTAGAGACATTCATTTCATAGCTTGTGGATCTGGTAGAACTATGGTTCTAGATAGGAGAACTCTTGCTAATCTTTGTGATGCCTTAGTCTAAGATCGTATATGGTCTTCATTTTTGATCATCTATAGTCCATTTGATATCAAAATCTATGCTGTCTTCTTAACTAGGTTTCAATGGATGGTTTAAGAGCAATTACATTGACCGTGGTGTCTAGTTTGGAGTTGGTGGTAGACTAGGTTTAGTAACATCTTTGAAAACACTTACGGTGGTTTCACATGGAATGGGGGTTAAGTCCAAAAGGCCCAAATCATTGGTGGAGCCACTCCAAGAGGCCTTCCCTCCATTTCACAAGGGGGTGAGAGTTGCCCATAGGTGACATTGAACGGTGAACCTAGGATAACTCAACATACCAAGGGAGTACCTTGGGCCCTCTTGGAGTATTGGTGGGGGGGCGTAAGTGGTGGGCCCTTGCTCTCCCCTCCAATAAAACACATAGATTGCTTATCTATTTTGAATTTAGACAATAAATGCTTTGCTCTTCCCAAATGAAAAGGGCCTTCCACATGTGGAATGACGGAGGATGGACTAGGGCTTTCAAATTTGGGGGGGGGGGGGGGATAACTGCAGATTTCCAAACGGCCCTAGACTCCTTCCACGTGAAACCAACTTAGAAATGATTGAGAAGGATTGAGATTGGCCCCCTAGAACGTAGTTGATGCTTGAGCAAGTTGCCTAGACTAATCTGTTCTATGGCATTTGTCCTTAACGAATCTTCCATAACAACCTAAAGTACCCAACAAGGACAAGTTATTAAGATTGTCGTTACATTAGAAATTCAGGCCAAAATGCCAGCCAAATAAAAAAATCACATATATAATTGTTAGATCATTTTTTTACTTAGCGCATAGTGATGACAAAAAGAGAAATGCTATGCTACAATATATTGAATATACCAAAAGTAGAAACTATACTTGCATCAAGTTCAACTGTATTAAAAGAGGTTGGCATCACATTCAACTATATCAAAAGAGATGATTAGCACTTAATTTGGGACAAATTAGAAAATCCTATTTGCTTGTTTGACAGGGGTACATTTGATCCTCTAACAATGTAGAGCTTTGTCACAACTTTGATATCATGTTTTGCTACTTATAGTCTTTGAATTAACTTTGCCAGTTTGCAGTGTTTTAAAAACTTAAGAAATTGATGAA